>JANRMT010062807.1:7727265-7747848 GCA_026402145.1 Polypterus bichir lapradei
GATAGATAGATAGATAGATAGATAGATAGATAGATAGATAGATAGAAAAAGGCACTTTATGATAGATAGATAGATAGATAGATAGATAGATAGATAGATAGATAGATAGATAGATAGATAGATAGATAGATAGATGTGTGGGTGTATGGATGTGATGAAAAATTGTGTGGCCATGGGGTGCCAAGTGGGGAGAGGGGTTCATTAATTATACGTGTGCAGGTAAGTGGTTTGCACAGCCATCCTTTATTCAGTGATGGAGCTGTGCCTACTGACACAAGGAGCTGATGATAAAGGCAGAAGGAGTGGGAAGTAAGATGAAGTGAGTTACCTAAGAAAGATGAGTATCATTCCAGAGAAGTGATAGATATAGTGTGTGTATATAAGTATATATATATACTGCTGAAAAAATGAAAGGACCCCTTTTGAATGAGAGTATAGCATTAAGTCAGAGACACTTGTGAGCTATTGATCTGGTCAGCTAACTTCCCTTGTTCATCAGTTTCAGCTGCTTTGGTGCACTAGAAGGGCCACAATGAGACGACCCCCGAAAACAGGAATGAATGGTTTCACAGCTGGAGGAAGGCCACTGACATTTGTCCCTCCTTCTCTGTTTTGTCACTCATTTCAAATTTGGCTACAGTCAGTGTCACTACTCGTAGCATGAGGCCATACCTGGACCCTACATAGGTGGCACAGGCAGTCCAACTTCTCCAGGATGGCAGGCACATCAATACATTGCATTGCCAGAAGGTATGCTGTGTCTCCCAGCACAGTCTATAGGGCATGGAGGAGATTCCAGGAGACAGACAGGCAGTTACTCTACGAGAGCTGGACAGGGCCCATTGTAGAAAGTCCTTAACCCATCAGCAGGACCCACTGCTATCTGCTTCTTTGTGTAAGGAGGAACAGGATGGGCCATGCCAGAGTCTACAAAATGAATACCAGCAAGCTATTGGTGTGAATGTCCCTGAGCAAACAATCAGAAAAAGACTTCATGAAGGTAGCCTGAGGGTCCGCCATCCTCTAGTGGGCACCGTGGAGCTCAAATGGCATGTGCCATAGAATACCAGAATTGGCAGGTCCACCACTGGCACTGTGACAGATGTGAAAGGGTCTGGAGAAGCCGTGGAGAATGTTATGCTGCCTGTGACATTGTTCAGCATGACCAGTTTGGTGGTGGGTCAGTGATGGTATATCTGGGGAGGGAGGAATACCCATGGAGGGACACACAGACCTCTACAGACTAGACAATGGTGGGCACCTTGAATGCCATTAGGTATCAGGATGAAATCTTTTGCCCCGTTGTCAGACCCTATGCTGGTTCCTCCTGGTGCATGACAATGCTTGGCCTCATGTGATGAGAGGAATCAAGGAATTGATACCATTGATTGCCCTTCCCTGCTCACTCACATGTCCTCAACCCAATAGAATCCATCTTTGGGGGGGGGGGGGGGGGCCCACATTATGTTTCGGTCCATCTGACACCTCAGACTGTCCAGGAGCTCGGTGATGCTATGGTCCAGATCTGGGAAGAGATCCCCCAGGACCCCATCCGTTGTCTCATTAGGCCATTGTTATGTATGCGGGAGGGATACAAACTACTGAGTACAATTTGGAGTTGGCAAAATGGACTCGTTTGCTCGCTCGCTCGCCCGTCCGTCCGCCTGCCTGTCTGCCTGCCTGCCTGCCACCCACATCATTGTTTCCCTTTGGGGTGTCTTTGAATTCAGCCTTTCTCTGTCGGTTGTTCATTTTCATTTCAATCCTTTCGTTCCTAACACATCGCCATATCAGTCCATCGCAGTACTAATGTACAGTACTGTGTGTATCAGTAACAAATCAACAGCGACCAAATCGTGTCTCCCTAAACTCCCATACAATCAAGAGGAAGCTCGGTATTCGTTGCTCCGATCCCACTTGGGAATCCCGACCACCCGACCGATCCCTGTTGCTCACCGCCTCTCCTTCTCTTCTCGTTCTCTTTTCAGCTTCTGCTCACTGTCGCCTCTGAAGAAAGTCCAGACATGTGTCTGGTAGGACGGTCGGAGCCGTCGGCTGCTTGAAAACAGAACACGTCATCAAGGCGCGACACGCCGGGTATTTAAAAAAAAAACAGCCAAACTGGTGCTCTACTGCCATCTACTGTACAAAGTGAGAATTAATGGTAGCACTTTAGTATCGGCATTGCAAAAATGCATCTGTTAACTCAATGTTTCTTATGTAACAAGATCTTAACATACACTTCTTTGGGTATTTATACCACTTTTGAAACATCAGTTGTTATGTTATTCATATCTGGGCAGTGTGACATATTGACATGATGGCAAAATTACTTGTTAATATGAGGGGTTCACGAGCAGGGCCGATCCTGGGTATACGGCCGCCTTTGTGCGAATGTGGTTTCGCCGCCCTACGTACCTATTTTCTATTATGATATGACGGATATTACTATTACATGTACTACTTCAAACAGGATTAAGACGGTGTTAGGGTTAGAGTCGGGATGTATAAATAAAATTTAATTTCAAACGATTAGTTTTTATAAAAACTAAATAAAGAATCACAAAATTAAAAAAATCACATACATACATTAATTTATTAGTTAAACATCAAAGAATGATTCTCCTAGCTCCAACAGTAGCAAATTCATCTATTATGTTTGAATGATCCAGTTTTTCACAAATTTCAGATTTGCGAGCGTGTCGTAAACACATGGTAAGCAATGGAACCGTTCAGACAGAGCGTGCGATGAGCCGGCGACCATCAAAGGCTTTTGCGCCCCCCTCGCGCGAGCAAATCGCTATGTATGTGGAGTCCCAAATAGGCATCAACGCATCGACAACAATACACGCTACACGCAACTTTGTCAAACTTTGCTCACTGCAAACGCCGCCGCTGCTATAGTCGTCGTCGCCCTCAGACTTTAAAATTCAAAGGCGGACAGCCGCCGGTCGCAGCGTCGCCGGCTGCTGCACGTCTCCTCAACGGCCGCCTTTGAGTTTGGCCGCCCACGTGCGGGGCACGTTTTTGCCCGTCGCCAGGATCGGCCCTGTTCACGAGTCTTATAGAGAATATGTCATTTCAAGAGCAATTTTGTCATAAGCCACCTCAGACCATTACAAAGTTAAGGTTTTTTAGAAGATCATATTGCAGAGATGAATAAACACTTTTCTGATGGTTTGTAAGTCTTATGAAGACCCAAAGAAGCGTACGTTAAGGTCTTGTTACATAAGAATAAATGAGTAACAGAAGCATTTTTGCAGTACCTAAAATAAAGTGTTACCGAATTATTTAAAAGCAATCTGCATATCCCGTTTCTTTGAAGAGTTAAGCAATGCAGTATGGGAAGTTTTTCCTGTAAAAAATGAAAATGATAAAATTAAAATGCAATCTCTCTTTTGTAACTTCATTTTCAAAGTCTGCACGCAAGAATGATGCTAAATTTACAATGGAAATGAAATCACCCCCATTTGCCATTTCATTTAATATACTCATATATACACTCTGGGAGATTCACTCGAAAGAGGCCCTGAATATTCTGTAATAACTCTCGCTAGGACAGAGCAACATGCAATGTGCTCCTCAGTACAGTATATGGAGCTTCAAGCTTATGGACAGCCGTCACAACCTTTAACCTCCATTTGCAACTTCTAGGTGCCTACCACCCGTACCCCATCACTCAGTCACTCGACTTCTCATCAGGATGATGGTGTGCCGTATTGAGCAGCGCGTCATCAGGGTGCGAACCTATCGGCTCACCAGTTTGTTTAAGTGATGGACAGAATCAACCGGATGAGCGCTGAGTTCACAGAAGGTTACTTCTGGCAAGATGCGGCAGTGGGTCACACATCGGACAAGGAGCGTGGCAGAAACTGAGTCCTTCTTTGGCAACAGGGTCATTTCAAAGGGGCTTTGGCCACCACGGTTGTCATATCTGATACCACCGGGCTTCTTCTGCTCAAAGGACAAGTCTATCGGAACAAGCCTCACACTGTGGAAGATTTGAAGGAAAACATCCAACGTGAAATTGATGCTATCCCCCAGAACGATACGCTTGCCGATACGTTCAGGAACATGGAGCACCGCGTCGAAATGTGTCTGGCAGAAAATGGAGAACACTTCCAGCATTGCATGTTATGCAATTGATTTACAACTACGTCAAGGTGTAGAGCGGATTTTTATTGGTTCAGATTGCTTCCTCCTAATAAAGGAGTTACAATAAAATATTGGGGGTCTTTTTCGTGTGAATCTCCCACAGTATATATATACTAGCTGAAATACCCAGCATTGCCCGGGAAGAAAATAAACTGTTTTATTAATTGTTTGAAAAAATATAACTTAAAAAACCCCACAACTTTAAAAATAAAAATAAATTAACAAACGATGAAGACTCACTTATGTGCTTGTCTTACAGTCTTGTGTGTATGTTATCATCCAGTTGACTCTCTGACACGCCGGCACGGTGGCGCAGTGGGTAGTGCTGCTGCCGCCTCGCAGTTAGGTTCGCTTCCCAGGTCCTCCCTGCATTGAGTTTGCATGTTCTCCCCGTGTCTGTGTGGGTTTCCTTCAGGACTCTCGGAACCCAACTCTATTTAATTTCAAAAGCAACAGGGGTGCGGTGGCGCTAAAAACAAAGAAAGCAGTCAGTCGTCTCCAGTTCGCCCTCTGGTGGTCATTCTGAGTGCCCAGTGGATGATAACACGCATACAAGACCGCAAGATCACCCCACCACCACTACCCTACCCAAAAGGGGATGGGTTAGGGTTGATTTCACTCTACAGTATTTTCAGTCGATTACTGAGAAACATGTCTACCAAGTTTCATGGAAAGCACCCCAGCCGTTCGGAAATGATGCTGGAACACACATTGACACACACACATATATATGTGTGGTATATGACCGGCCAGTCATCCCGGCCAATACCCCCAGGCCGCCAGAAGGAGCCCTTCCTGCAGCATGGAGGTGCCCCGAATTCCAGCAGGGCATCATGGACAGTGGAGTTTTCCTATACAGCCCTGCTGGTTACCCTGAGGGCCACCAGAGGACACTGCAGGGAGGCTTAAGGATTGGTTTTATTACAACCCGGAAGTGCGTCACAGTCACGGGGACAGAAGAAACGACATACAACAACAGAAATTCAGGATACAAGTACAGTGGAAAGAGATATACTGTACAGCCAACCAAACACACGACAGTCCCTGTGAGGAGAAATGTAATGAGGAATTCACAAAGCAAAGTTCATCTGAGCAGAGTCTCACGATGCTTGCTTGCTGGCCGTACCTTTCCACCGTGTCGCCCAGAGGGGACTGGGCGGTCTCATGGCCTGGAATCCCTGCAGATTTTATTTTTTTTCTCCGGCCGTCTGGAGTTTTTTTTTGTTTTTTCTGTCCCCCCTGGCCATTGGACCTTACACTTATTCTATGTTAATTAATGTTGACTTATTTTATTTTCTTACTGTGTCTCTTATTTTTCTATTCTTCATTATGTAAAGCACTTTGAGCTACATTTTTTTGTATGAAAATGTGCTATATAAATAAATGTTGTTGTTAGAACATTAGAACATTAGAACATTCTAGACGAGAACAGGCCATTCAGCCCAACAAAGCTCGCCAGTCCTATCCACTTGTTTCCTCCAAGAAAACATCAAGTCGAGTTTTGAAAGTCCCTAACGTCTTACTGTCTACCACACTACTTGGTAGCTTATTCCAAGTGTCTATCGTTCTTTGTGTAAAGAAAAACTTCCTAATGTTTGTGCGAAATTTACCCTTAACAAGTTTCCAACTGTGTCCCCGTGTTCTTGATGAACTCATTTTAAAATACAAGTCTCGATCCACTGTACTAATTCCCTTCATAATTTTAAACACTTCAATCATGTCACCTCTTAATCTTCTTTTGCTTAAACTGTAAAGGCTCAGCTCTTTTAATCTTTCCTCATAATTCAACCCCTGTAGTCCTGGAATCAGCCTAGTCGCTCTTCTCTGGACCTTTTCTAGTGCTGCTATGTCCTTTTTGTAGCCTGGAGACCAAAACTGCACACAGTACTCAAGATGAGGCCTAACCAGTGCATTATAAAGGTTGAGCAGAACCTCCTTGGACTTGTACTCCACACATCGTGCTAAATAACCTGACATTCTGTTAGCCTTCTTAATGGCTTCTGAACACTGTCGGGAAGTTGATAGCTTAGAGTCCACTATGACTCCTAAATCCTTCTCATAAGGTGTACTCTCGATTTTCTGACCGCCCATTGTGTATTCAAACCCAATATTTTTACTTCCTATGTGTAATACTTTACATTTACTGACATTAAATTTCATCTGCCACAAATCTGCCCAAGCCTGTATGCTATCCAAGTCCTTCTGTGATGATATAATGGATTCCAAATTATCTGCTAATCCACCTATCTTGGTATCATCTGCAAACTTAATCAGCTTGTTACTTGTATTCCTATCTAAATCATTTATATATATTAAAAATAGCAGCGGCCCTAGCACTGACCCCTGTGGAACACCACTCTTAACATCGGCCAGTTCTGATGAGGTTCCTCGCACCATCACCCTCTGCTTCCTGTGTCTGAGCCAATTCTGCACCCATCTAAAAACATCACCCTTAACTCCCACCTCTTTTAACTTGATGCCCAACCTCTCATGTGGCACCTTATCAAATGCTTTCTGAAAGTCCAGATAAATAATATCATATGCTCCACTTTGATCGTATGCTTTTGTTGCAACCTCATAGAATTCCAACATGTTAGTAAAGCACGACCTCCCTCTTCTGAACCCATGCTGACTGGTCAGAATAACTCCTGTCCTTGCTATGTGTTGCTCAATCTTATCCTTAATAATTCCTTCCATTAATTTTCCTGTGATGCATGTTAAGCTTACTGGCCTATAGTTGCTTGGATCTGCCCTGTCACCCTTTTTATATAATGGAATGATATTTGCCATTTTCCAGTCCTTCGGAATCTCTCCAGTGCTCAGTGACTTCCTAAAAATATGTGTCAAGGGTTTATATCTGTACTCACTAGCCTCCTTAAGAACACGAGGATAAATATTATCTGGGCCTGGTGATTTGTTTGATTTCAGCCTATTTAATCTGAGCAGCACTTCTCCCTCTTCCATTTCCAAATCCCTCAGTACCTCCTTAGTCGTCACGTTTACCTCTAGGAGGTTATCCACTTGCTCACTTGTAAACACCTCCGAAAAATGTAAGTTTAGGGCATCTGCTATTTCATTGTCTGTATCTTTTAATTCCCCTTTACTATTCCTGATGAACTTGACCTCCTCCTTGACTGTTCTTTTACTACTAAAATACTGAAAGAATCTCTTGGGGTCTTCTTTCGCCTTATCTGCTATATTCCTCTCCAACTGTCTTTTAGCCTCCCTGATATCCTTCTTAATGGTTGCTCTCATATTTTCGTATGCTCTACGATTTACTTTGTTGTTGTTGTTTCCTCTGAAATGGCTTTATCGTCAATACACATCCTATGGAAACCTGCACACCTGCCGGATAAAGTCATTAGGATTTGAGCAATTCCAGAACTGGAAAACCCCCCACTGACATAAACAAACATCCATCCATTATCCAACCCACTATATCGTAACACAGGGTCACGGAGATCTGCTGGAGCCAATCCCAGCCAGCACAGGGCGCAAGGCAGGAAACAAACCCCGGGCAGGGCGCAAGCCCACCGCAGGGTGCATACACACACCAAGCACAATTTAGAATCACCAATGTACCTAACCTGCATGTCTTTGGACTGTGGGAGGAAATCCACACAGACACGGGGAGAACATGCAAACTCCACGCAGGGAGGACCCGGGAAGCGAACCCACAGGTCTCCTAACTGTGAGGCAGCAGTGCTACCCACTGCGCCACCGTGTCGCCCTCATAAACAAATAATTAAAAAATAAAAATATAAAAATAAATAAATCAACTTGAAATGAAAGGTAAGAATGTCAACCACTTTATTGCTGATTACTTCAACTGCAATTGACATAAACATTATATTTACTCAGTGTGTAACTTGTGCTGTGTATATAAAGTGTAAAAATATGACCAGACAGCTTTGATTATGCACTGTTAGGCATTTTTGGATGAACAGACACAACGCATTTCTTTGGTTTGGCTTAAACAAACATAAGCATGGGGGCCAAACTTGCACTTTCTCCGCGTCCTTAGGGCTGTGATCTGAACTGTCATATAGGAAGAGGTGGAGAGGACCGGCATATAATCTGAACTGTCATATCGGAACATCAAAATGAGGTGGAGGGGACTGACAAGTTTTGATGAGCTGAACAGCCCAAACCCGTCCCAAGTTTTGTAATGTTCTATTTGCAAAAGGCTTTGCAGGAACTGAATTGGGACAGACACTTCAAAATGTGTCCTTATATTTGGCTCCAACTACAGTTGTGGCCAAGAGTTTTGAGATTGACTCAAGTGTTGGTTTTCACAATGTTTGCTGCTTCAGTGTTTTTAGACGTTTCTATGGTGTACTGAAGTAGAATTACAAGCAGTTCAAAAGTTTCAAAGGCTTTCATTAACAATGACATGATGTTTATGCGCAGAGTCCATATATGCAGTGTTGGCCCGTTTTCAAGGCCTCTGCAATATGTCCTGGCAGGCTGTCTGTCAATCAACTTCTGGGCCAAATCCTGACTGATGGCAGCTGCCCATTCTTGCAGAATCAGGATTGGTGGGTTTTTGTTTGTCCACCCGCTGCCTCCTGAGGATTGACCACAAGTTCTCAATGGGGAGTTTCCTGGCCGTGGACCTCACATTTTGTTCCCCGAGCCACTTAGTTGCCTTATGGCCCGGTGCTCCATCATGCTGGATTGTTTATTGTTGGTCACCAAACTGTTCTCAGATGGTTGGGAGAAGTTGCTCTTGGAAGATTCTTTCTTCCTGGCTGCGTTCTTAGGCCAAATTCTGAGTGAGCAGCAACCCCACATGACATGAATGGTCTCAGGATGCTTTACTGTTGGCTTGACACAGGACTGATGGTAGCACCGCTCACCTTTTCTTCTCAAACAATCAGAAAGGGGATTCATTAGAGACAATGACATGAACCCAGCAGTCCAATCTCAGAATATCAGTCTGTCCCTGATGGCTTTCTTGGCTTCTCTGTTGCCCTTCTTGACATCCACCAGGCCATCCTCCAAAAGTCTTTGCCTCACTCCCACCTGCCTGCTGCCATTCCAGTGCCAGCTCTGCCCTGGTGGTGCCCACAGCTGAATCCACTTTAGGAGATGCTCCTGGCACTTGCTGGACTTTCTTGGGCTCCCTGAAGCCTTTTTCACCTCTCTATTGTAACTCAATCAGCATGACAGAGTAACTTCCAGCCTTGTCCTCGTCACTCTCACCTGTGTCACTGAAATGACGTCAGCGGGTCCATTGGTGGCAGGGCTGACATGCAGTGTTTTTATTTTTGGGATGAAGTTCATTTTCATGGCAAATAGGGACTTAACTGCAATCCATCTGATGGCTCTTCAGAACATTCTGGAGTCAATGCAAATTGCCCTCATAAAAACGGAGGCAGCACACTTTGTGAAAATTAATATTTGAGTCATTCTCAAAATGTTTGGCCACGACTGCACAGACGATCTCAGGCTCGACTTCATTTTAAGTCGCTGCTGCTCCTTTATGCCTCTGAATATCCTCAGCTACATTTAGAAAAGTAAAATGGCTTATCTTGAGAGCAGTAACTGTGAAAATGGGAATGAATAAACCATTAGTACAGAGCTGGAAAACTGTCACCTGGGGCCTCATGCACAGCGCCGTGTGTAGAATTCACACTCTAACATGGCATACGGACAAAAGCGGAAATGTGCTTACGCACAAAAAAATCCAGATGCATAAATCTGTGTGTTTGCCAACTTCCAAGTTCTTCCGCTCCATAAATCCCAGTCAGCGTGAAAAGTAACACACGTGCATACGCCTGCTGTCCCGCCCCAAACTCCTCCCAGAATTATGCCTCTTTGAATATGCAAATCAATATAAATAGCCCTTAAGCTCAGTATTCTGTGAAATGGCAAAAGCACGGGGGTAAATAGAAGAATTTCAGCGAATACCAAGTGGAGGCAAAGAAAAACGTGCTATTTGTTGGTTTAAACAGTGGAATAAACAAGAAAAGGAAGTTGATCGAGTGATATTGAGTGTCAGAGAAACTTGAAAGCTCACGTTCACAAAGTCACACAGTGCCTGAAATAAAAAAGAACTTGTCTGATATCAAAGTCGCCGTGAAAAGACGAGTCGTAGCCCACCGTCTGAGTGTCATATGAAAGATTATTAGGGTACAGAGAAAAAAAAAATAGGCACACAGTGGGAAAAAAGCACGAAATGTCAACTTTAATCTCGAAATTTGCACTTTAATCACGTAGTTTATTTTGTCATTAAAGTAGAACATCATAAACTTCATCTTAAAATCGTTTAATTTACTGGTTTCTCAAATCCCATCGTAACTAAAGTAGCACATTAAATGCTTTGTTTTGTATTTGATCTTCTTTGTGCTCTCTGTGTGTGAATCACTATGTGCTTCTTAAACGGGCTTTCTCTTCCTCCGACAGGATACAGAATCCATTACATTCGTGATATTACAGCTCTCTGAATAACTAAAATCCTGAGATGTATACGTGATATCATTTTCATGATGACAGGAGTTAAAGCACGTTATTAAACATGAGAACACAGTGGTGCAGTGATTGTTCAAGTTCACGCAAGATGCTTGCTGCGCCGTGCGCGACCTTCGATGAAATACTTTATTGTAGCAGTCCTGTCTCTTTCAAAACATACTAACTTTTCGTTCTCCAAATACCCAATCGCCACACATTCAGCTCTGTAATAGACGTTAAGCCATCTGTAAGTTTAGAACGACGATTCTTCAGAACTTTTAAGGAACATTGAAATATCTTCGTAGTACGTGTTTAATTATTCTATCCGTCTATCTTTCCAGTGTCGCGTCAGCACTAGCAAGAATACAACGTGAGGCAGTGAATGGAGCGCCAGATCCTCACTAGCGCTGCAACACCGTGTCCTCACATGTTTATTTATTAACAACATAGATTATTTAAATGAAGTTAAAGTTTTATCTGTATAATATAATCAACATATTTTGCTGCATTTCATCTTATAAATGATATCGTCATCATATGTAAATACGCGCTTTATAAAGTGGCTCAGGTTGTGTAATATTATAACTGTATCTCAAGTTTACAGTGAGGTGATTGTACTTATATGTCCAGACAGTTGTACCGGAGCACTTGATGGACTGATGGAGTGCGTTTAGAGCTCTTATGATGAAACTGCTTGTGAACCGCGAGGTCCGTACAGGAAAGGCTCTGAAGTGTTTGTCATATGAGAGCAGTTCAATAGACAGCATGGCTGAAGCAGTGTGTGCTCGATGCTGTATCCTGATAATTCTCTTAATGATCAGCTGCTGTAGATCTGTGATTCACACTCAGATACAGTGATATAAATACTCCGAGTGGTGCAGTGAGAGTAATATGGAAAAAGATGATCCGCTGTGGCAACCCTAACAGGAGCAGCTGAAAGAAGAAGAAGAAGAAGGTGCAGTGAGAGGACCAACGCTAAAGCAGTTATGGTATTTAGAATAGTTTGACCATTCTGTGGACCATTATATTGTTACAAGTTAATTACAATCAGATGCATTAAACTAATAAACAATATGAGGTTAATTTCAGTGTATTTATAAAGCCGCATCCGGGATGTGATTCTGAAAAAGAAAGGGAAACCACACAGGAACAGTAGCACTGCTTTGATGCTGGGTGCTGCCAGTCTGCAAAACCGGGCGGAGAACTTGCGTACGACAGGGTTTGAGCTGCTGTGGAAATGTGTGTGGCTTTACGCCAAGTTTAGGTTTTATACATTGCTATTTGAACGTGGAAACAGGCATACGCAACATTTCTGTGCGTACGCACCATTTATACATGAGGCCCCTGGACTCCACCAGACCTGACCACCTGTTTTAATATCCATGAAGGAATTATTTCCCAATGGCCACTTTGGTCACTTAACTCTCTGAATTGGGAAGGGAAGGGTGGATGAGTGGTTGGTGTCATGGAGGAACAAATGGAACAAATGACATACATAAGGGTAGTCTGTCAATTCTGCGATCCAAATTCAAAGAGTTAGGTGCCAAGCTGAGGAGCAGAACTGACAAGGTAGTCATCTCTGAAGTTCTGCCTGTGCCACGTGCCAGTCCAGGTAAGACTGAGGAGATTAGAAGGCTTAACGCGTGGCTCAAATCTTGGTGCAGGGTAGAAGGGTATAGGTTTATGGGGCATAGGGACTCCTTTTGGAACAGATAGGACCTGTTAGACCGTGGTGGGTTACATCTGACCTGGAGGGGCACCAATGTATTGGGGAGGCATATGAGTAGGCTAGTCGAGGATTGGGGGGGAGTTTAGGACAGGCCAGGTTTAGATCTATACATCGAGGAACAAACAACTATGTAGAAATAAAAATGGATAGTAATGTAAATTCTAACCCAACATTTAAATGTAGAAGGAGTAACACATTAAGGCACACAGTCTCTGCTGCTGTACCGATTGCACCATTTGAGGTTGTTGCCAAGTGTGCTTTGTGCTCTTAGGGTTTGGGTAAAGCGAATGAGTACGTTGGGGCGAATTTGACCATCAATTGGAATAAAACAAGAGTTAGAGTTAAGTGAACAAATAAATCAGCGTTAGTCAAGTGTAAAATATAGAGTTTACAGTCAACTGAAGTCAAATAAAGGACAGCATTGAATGAATGTCTACATTAGGAAGATTAAGAGTGAAAACTGGAATTGCTTAACAGTAAATTGGAGGACGGTAATGGTTATAGTTAAGGAAACAAGTAAGTCAGTGCTAATCAAGTGCAGAGTTAAGACTTTACAGTCAAATGGAGTCACATAAAGGAACAGAGTTTACATGAATTTGTAAAGGTAGGTAAAGTAAGTGTGAAAACTGGAATTGCTTAACAATAAGTTGGAATATAAATTGGAGTTATGGTTAAGTAAACAAGTAAGTCCATGCTAATCAAGTGCAGAGTTTAGAATTTAATGTCAAATAAAGGAACAGGGTTTACATGAATTTGTAAAGTTAGGTAAATTAAGTGTGAAAACTGGAATTGCTTAACAGTAAACTGGAGGAAGGCAAGGGTTATAGTTAAGGACACAAGTAAGTCAGTGCTAATCAAGTGCAGAGTTAAGACTTTACAGTCAAATAAAGGAACAGAGTGTACATGGATTTGTAAAGGCAGGTAAAGTAAGGGTGAAAACTGGAATTGTTTAACAATCAGTTGGTAAGTTTGTGTAAAGGAGGAGAATTACCAGAGTCTACGAAAAAACCCGTAGATCCGTCCCACCTTAAATCGCTTCTCACCTCTCCGTCGGCGTCCGTAAGTAAATAAATCCAAATAAATTACATCTGGATGATGTATGTGCCATAAAAAGAAGTCTGACTGCATTCTCGTACCAATGCTTGCAAACTGAAGTGTCTGTGTGCACTTTTCATAGCATTACATGTGTATTTTTTGAGCATGCCCGTGTCGCTCAAACACAGGAAGCTCTGCAGTGTACTTGTGAGTTTCTTTTTTCTTCGGTTATAGTCTTGAATAAAAGTGCACTTGTTTTTTTATACTTGTACATCAACATTTATATGTTACTTACATAAAAGCCAGATCGAGTGTGATTTACTTAATACCTACAGAGTGCAGAGCTATAGCGCGTCTTTACGTGAAAGCAGCAGTGTCAGATGGTGTATGGGTAGGATCGTGAACGCGACTGAGAGAATGAAACTGAATAAAAAAAAAACAAAGCTAACCTTTACGAGTATCATACTTTTACACCGGCTGTTACAGACTGAAATCAAATGTATGTTTTAATTCTAAAATAGTAAAAGCAGCTGACTTCTCAAAATGGACTCGTCAGGGATTGAACCCATGAAGTTTTGATTACCATTTAACAGTTGATCCCACTGTGCCACCGCAGCGGTCGTAGTAAATGCGTGTCAATATCGCACTCTAACGCGGGTTGTTTTTTCTGCAGTTATATTTTATGAATAAAAGCGCACTTGTTCTATTATATTTGTACTTTTTGTGAAAGTGTTTCTTTGATATTTGGACTTCAGGCTTCACACATTATAAACTTCATGTCTACATTTTGTCAATTATTACTAAAACATGAAAAACATCCTGTTTTAACGATGTGTTTACATAGATCATTGTAGACACGGAACACACATGAAGTGCAAGTGTTCCAAATAACGATATAGTATTTATAAAAGGTGTGATTTTGCTTGACGTCTCACTCTATACAACTCTAAGCAACTGACGCGCAGGTAAACAGACTTGAGCTAAGAAAACTGTGCGGGGTGGAGGATGTGATAGCAGGCTGCTTGCTGCTTATCAACACATTTAAAGGACAAAAGACGCTGATGGAGAGGTGCAAAGCAATTTAAGATGGGACAGATCTACAAGTTTTTTCATAGGCTCTGGTAATTCTAGTGTTAAGAGTCGATCGATGTCAGACTAGGTTTGGCCGATATGAATGTGTAAAGTGTTCATTTCCCCTTTATTAACTTAAAGCACTGTTCTTCAATTTCATTGTTTTTACTGATTTCTCATACGGTGGTCCTGATGAATGTTACTTTATGACACTGAGTGCAGTATCGGGTTAAGTGAGGGCTGAGTAAGCATGAAATGGACGATCTACAGTCAAGGCAGAGTGCAACAAGGGTGCAAGTCAAGCAAAGCGAGTGTAAAAACTCAAATGATTTACTCATCAGCTGAAGTAGAACAAGGGTGAAAGTTTACGGGAATATTTAAATTGGGGTGAAGTATGCATAGAGGCTCAAATCTCCATCAGGGCTCCTTTTTGGGATTTGTCAAGATGGGACGGACCGAGACCTGGCACTCGTGTCACTTGTTTTGCGCTTCCTTTGCCCCCAGTAACCGGGATTCATTTTCCCTTGATGTTTGAATCCTGTGCAACTTTTAAAGTTGTAATCATTTATAAACCTGTTTGGCATGTGAAGTCTTTGAAGAGCGCCAGACAAAGAGAAACTGAATTTCAGATTCCTAACTTTCTCAAGGCAGGAATTATCTATCATGAAATTGCCTGTCTTTTTTTTTTATGTAGTAAGTAAACAAAAATGAAAACTCCCTGAACTCACCCGAATGTTACGCCAGGCATTTTCTAACTGCTGATGCCTTGATAGCCACAGCCACGCTGCACCATAAAGCCTCCCTTCCCCTCTCATCATTGGAGATCTTTTCGCTTTTCCTTGCTTTTTACAGCTTATGACTTCTTCTTGGGTGGATTTCTAGCCTTCTGCTTTCACTCTTTAATGATTCTGACTACAGTGCTATTAGTTACCTTATTTAGGTCAGTGATCGCTGTTCTCCTCTCAACCCCATGTGTGTCCCCTTTCATTTGAAAAATGCGTACTGATAGAAAGTGTTTGCCACCTTCAATGCAGCAGCATGTTACTTCCGTCACGGCACACATATGCCTTATATAAACTTGATTGCACTTTCTTGCATTAGATTATCATTTTAGTGTTCTGTGCATTATTTGCATTGTGCTTGGTAGTAGACAAAAGATTAATCAAAGTTCAAGATGAGGCTGCAAGTAGTCATTAATTAGTTGAACTACTAACCATTATTAGTTCTTTTCTTGGACATATGGCTTATTTATAGTCTGAAGCACCTGCTGCTCTCTTGTCTCCCATTATTGACATTGCATGGACAGAGAGTGCCATTCCAGCTTTGTCAAAGTGCATTTCCTTGATCATCAGAGCCTTCTTTTTGTCAGCACATCCTTCTTTATTGCATCAATTTTCCTGTCACTGGGTATTGGCATGTGCCATGCAACTCCTCTTCTCTATGAACACGTTTGTGGGTATGAAGGCTCCTTATCTGTGAGAATCGTTTCCCACATTCAGAACAACAATACGGCTTCTCGCCTGTATGTATTCTTGTGTGCTTTCGGAGACTGCTACTGTCTATGAAGCGCTTACCACATTCAGAACAGCAGTATGGCTTCTCTCCCGTATGTATTCTTCGGTGTATCTGAAAATTGCCCAGGACTGAAAATTGTTTCCCACATTCAGAGCAAGAGTGTGGCTTCTCTCCAGTGTGAATCCTTATGTGACTCTGAAGTGAATTGCTGTGTGAGAATCGTTTGCCACATTCCGGACAGCAATGAGGTTTCTCCCCAGTGTGAATTCTGATGTGACTTTGCAGATGGCTTATGTGTAAAAACCTCTTTCCACATTGCAAACAGCCATGAGGCCTCTCTCCAGTATGTATTTTTGAATGGCTCTGAAGATTGCTAATTTGCGAAAACCTTTTACCACACTGAGGACAACAATATGGTTTCTCCCCTGTGTGAGTTCTTGAGTGGGTTTGAAGATTGCTAATGCGTGAAAATTTTTTACCACATTCAGGACACGGATAAGGTTTCTCCCCAGTGTGAATTCTTGTGTGAGTCTGAAGATTGTTTATGCGTGAGAATCGTTTGCCACATTCAGGACAGCAATGAGGCTTCTCACCGGTGTGGATTCTTATGTGACTTTGAAGATTGCTTATTTGTGAAAATCGCTTTCCACACTCAGGGCAGCAGTGAGGCTTTGCACCAGTGTGAGTTCTTGAATGGCTTTCAAGACTGCTTAACCGTGAAAATTGTTTGCCACAATCACAGCAGCAATGGGTCTTTCCTTCGGCATGAATTTTTGTATGATTCTTAAGATTGCTTAAACATGAGAATCGTTTCCCACAATCAGAACAGCAATGAGGTTGCTCACCAGTGTGACTTTTTGTGTGGTTCTGAAGATTGCTGATGCGTGAGAATCGTTTGCCACACTCCGAACAGCAATAAGGTTTGTCTCTACTGTGGACTCGTTTGTGACTCTGAAGATGACTTATGTGTAAAAATTGCTTCCCACAATCAGAACAGCAATGTGGTTCCTCTCCAGTGTGAATTTTTGAGTGGCTCTGAAGATTGGTCATTCGGGAGAATCGTTTCCCACATTCAACACAGCAGTACTTCTCCCCATTGTGAACTCTTTTGTGACTACAGAGATGGCTTTTGTGTAGGAATCCTTTCCCACATTCAGAGCAGTAATATGGCTTCTCACTTGTGTGAATCTTCTCATGATCTTTACAGTCAGAAATGTGCATAAATTGCTTCCCACAAAGTTGGCAGGCATAAAAATTCACTGAGTTTGTACTGCCCGCTGGCCGATTGGTTCCATCTTTTCTTGTTAGTTTCACAACATGATGAGAATTACATGGGAAAGCCTTGGCATTTTCATCATTAAGTTCTTGCTGTGTTCTGCACTGAAGAGAAGTCTGAGCTGATAAGGATGGGGAGAGGCTGCCAATATCTTCCAAAACTGCAAGAATAAAAGAGTTTAGTGTAAATACAATAAAGTAGTCAACACAAATGTCAGTTTAAAATCACATAAGGTATTGTTGTTTACTTCAGTCCATATCACCACCGTGCTTCATAGAGCAGATGCACAGGTGCTACAAAAGCAAGCAATCCCATGTGTTACTGCTGTAACCCAACTGTACGGGGAATAAACAACATAGACGTTCAGATAACCATTCAAATTTCAATAAATTCCCAACTGTGAATAATACAGGTGGGGAAAAACAGTTTAATAGAACAGCTCCCAACTATGGCACTGCCACTCGATTAGAGAAACCTAAAATCAGGATTTGTAAATAAACACTAAAATCAATCCATGTCTTAGAAAATACTGTGATGTGACCACTTACAGAAGTACTGAAGATACCCAAATTGACTTAACATGGGGAGTGCATGGTGACGTGATGACAGGTGTGGAGGTGGAAACACACGGAGCTTGAAAGGCTTTAGCTGAGGTGAATGGAAATGTTTGGCTTCAACCATACAAAGCCTGTCACAGCTTCCTTAAACATAAGCCTGCTGAAATGGACCAATGGAAGATCTGAAAACCACCTCTGACTGACTCCTATGAAGATGGGTGTACACGCTTTTAAAAAACGCAAGAGAATTGTGCCACTCAAAGACTTCCTTTATGTATATTGTGGACCACTAGGGGGTGCACCAGCCACCCTACCCCACACAAGTTCTTTCCAGCACACAAATTTATTCCAGTGGTAGAGCCCTTTCCCTTTGCTCCCCACTCCAACAACAACAACGTTTATTTATATAGCACATTTTCATACAAAAAAAAAATGTAGCTCAAAGTGCTTTATAAAATGAAGAAACAGAAAAATAGAAGACACAATAAAAAATAAAAATAAGTCAACATTCATTAACATAGAATAAGTAAGGTCCGATGGCCAGGGTGGACAGAAAAATCAAAAAAAAAAACTCCAGACGGCTGAAGAAAAAAAATAAAATCTGCAGGAATTCCAGACCAAGAGACCGCCCAGTCCCCTCTGGGCACAGCACAGTATAAGAAAATAAAGGCCTTTCTTCCTCCTCTCCCAGCAAGCTTCATCTTCCTCCTCCCAACTATGGTTCTTGCTTGGTGGTGACTTGGCTCCTTTTAAAGGGCTCCCAGAAGGGGGTCCAGATCAGAGCTATCTTAACAGCATCATAGGCCCACCAGGCAAAGTAGTGCAGTGGGGCCCCTGTTTTGATAACAAAGCAGAAACATACATAGGCATCAGAAACATTGTGGGCCCCCAGCTAATGCCCATTGTGCCCATACATTAACACAGCCCTGGTCCAGGTGCCTAATGAGCTTCTTCTGGCAGCACTTCCGGGTGTTTTTGCGGACGTGCTACCAAATAAAGCCTGGCAAACGTCCAGGCACCACGGGCCCCGGCTGGGTTGCGCTCCTATGATCATAACCGGTGGCCCCGCTGGAAGCCAAGGGAGGCTGCCATCTGTCAGTCTGAGGAACAAACGGTCTTGAAAATACTCTTTACATGGCCGGGGCATTCCAGCACAATATGAACTGTATAAAGTGAAGTCAGAAAATCTTCAGACCCCTTGACTTTATGCACATGTTATTAGGTTGTATATTTCATTTTAAATAGGTAAACTGGCCATCAATCTCCGCTCAACAGCCCATAATGACAAAGTGGAAAAAGGTTTGGAAAATTTTTAAGAATCAAAAATGGAACTCTCTCGTATACTCCTAGAAGGGTTCGGGCCATTTGCCGTGGCACACCAATTTGTGCTGATGTGCCTCCTGTTTGCTTTCTTTTTCCCTGGAGACGTTTCTAGAACTCGAGTGGAGTCTACCTGTGGCAAACTGAACTGATCTGACATTGTTAGGAAAGGGGCCCTTAGATCTGCACACTGCACTTCAGGACAAAAAACAAGCTATAAAGTCCAAGGAACTCCTTCAAATGATGGTGAGGGGGCAGATCAGGGCAATTGGGGGGGGGGGGGGGGGTCAAACCGCTTCTAAAGCTTTGAGCTTCCCCATGCGCACAGGGGCAGCAAGAAACAATGATAGGCTCTACAATGGCACACCCATTAGTCTGTGGTAAGATGCGGTAGATTCTAATGTAATATTTTTAATTTTAGAATTTTATTTATTATATTGTGGCAAGCGGCTGGGGGTGGTACCCAGCTAGGAGGCTCAGAAGGACCGGAAGAAGGGCTACTCCTCCTCCGGACCACGAGAGGGCAGCCGCCCTGGATGGTGTGGGGACCATGGGAACAGAGCTTGGAAGCTCAACCCTATAGGGGCCCATGGTCACCCCCAGGGGGTGACCAGATGCCTGAAGAGCCCTGGCCCTCAGCGCTTCCACCACACCCGGAAGTGCTGGGAGGGAAGAAGACCAGGGACACCCAAAGTGCTTCTGGGTGCACAGCCGGCACTTCCGCCACACCAGGGAGTGCCAGGAGTCATTTATTGGGAGGCACCTGGAGCACGTCTGGGTGATTATAAAAGGGGCCACCTCCCTCCATTCGAGGGCTGGAGTCAGGAGGAAGAGAGACAGAGCTCGGGAGGAGAGGAGTGGAGGCGGACTTGAGAAAGAGAGGCATTGGAAAGGCCTGGACTTTGGGGAAGTACTGGGATTGTGTGTGTGCTTGGAATCCTCTTTAATAAAACCCCTGTGTGCGTCCAGGTGTCATGTGTGTGTGTGTGTCTTCTGGTGAAGTGCGCATGCGCGGGGCCACACGGCACGTCTCTTCCTGTGCATTCCCTGTGTGTGCAGAAAGAGAGAGAGAGAGAGACACACAGGTGCATGCGCATGAGAGACAGACAGACACGCAGGCCCGCCCGAGAGACAGACACACACGCACGCATGCACGCACACACACACGCAGGCAGGCAGGCCCGCGCGAGAGACAGACACGCACGCACGCACGCACACGCAGGCAGGCAGGCCCACGCGAGAGAGACACTCGCACACACACACACAGACACAGGCCCGCATGGGGGACAGACATGTACGCGCACACACGCATGCAGGCAGGCCCACGACAGAGACAGACAAGCTCGCACACACACACACTTTTTTTTTTGTACTTTTTCCCTGTGTTTAAAACTCATTAAAAAACTCTTGCAGTGTTAGTTTTAGATAGATAGATAGATAGATAGATAGATAGATAGATAGATAGATAGATA
>JANRMT010062807.1:7747858-7769755 GCA_026402145.1 Polypterus bichir lapradei
ATAGATAGATAGATAGATAGATAGATAGATAGATAGATAGATAGATACTTTATTAATCCCAAGGGGAAATTCACATAATCCAGCAGCAGTATACTGATACAAAGAAACAATATTAAATTAAATAGTAATAAAAATGAAAAAAGTTAGCATTTACTCCCCCGGGTGGAATTGAAGAGTCGCATAGTGTGGGGGAGGAACGATCTCCTCAGTCTGTCAGTGGAGCAGGATAGTGACAAAAGTCTGTCACTGAAGCTACTCCTCTGCCTGGAGATGACACTGTTCAGTGGATGCAGTGCGTTTTCTCAGATGTTTTCTCTGTTGTTCAAGGTTTTCTTAGTGTTATTCAATGTTTTTACATTTAGTTTACTATTACGCTGTCCATTCAGTGGTATAATTAACTATATTTGTGCTTAAAATCTTAAAAACTATATATATATATTTACATACAGTTCACACCATCTGGAACGGATTAATTGTATTTACATACAATCCTATGGGGGAAATTACTTCGGTTCCACTGTATTACTGTCTGACAAAATTACAGGCATTTTACGAAAATACAAACCAGTATTACTGAGAGAGAAAATTAAAGGCACACAATACAGTGACGCATATTACAGCCACATACAAGGTCCCTTGCCATTTAATATAGACTATTCCTACTAATGTTTATGCACTACTGTTCTAGCGCCCGTTATTGTAACGGGCTTAATGCCTAGTTGTAAATAATGTATAATAAACGTGTGTTGGGTGAACTACTGGTGTCCGCCTGTCTGTGACCGGGCCATGCTCCACAGTATTTATTTCGATTATCACAATTATATTTTCCGTTTATGTGCAACACCATTTTGTTCTTTAGCAGCTGATGCTAGGTCAAAGCTGTTGCTAGGCTGTGTTGCTAGGGGGCGTGGCTACCAGAAGTGATACACGGTGACATCTTTAGTGCGGCAGTCTAAAAGTTGCCAGCGTGTGCAGCACATTGCCCAAAAATTGTGGATAAAACCTTTTAGTGAGCGACTTACAAATCATTTACAACTTTTGAGCATAGTTTTTCCAAATACAAATTTCGGAGTTGATGTCTGATGAGGCTCCGGCTCCCTCTTTGGCTTGTTTCATCCCTCTCTCCTCTTCCCTACTCCCCTTTTAAAATTTAGCCACATTTTTTCCTTCTAAACACCATCGCTTTTCTAAAAAATTGACTGGAAACTCACAAAACACACATGCAGACACAGCGTTATATCCTCCTGTTGTGCCTATTTAAGATGGCAGCCAACCGTGGATAGACTCTCACCGTTTATCGTAGTTAGGATTTCCAGGAGCAGTTGGGATCTTTTAGAAGTTTGATGTTTTGTGATTTTCGGTTGGGTTCTTACAAAGCCCTATCCCTCCCCAGACCCCAATTTGCCGTCTCCTTTTTGTGCGCTTTTCATCTCCTTGTCTTGTCTGACTTAACTGTTCCTTGGTTGCTGTCTTCCTCTAAGTCACTTTCACGATCGCTCTAATATTTATTTACTTTTCATTTAAACACTTACATGATTGTGGCTGCTTTCTAGATGGGTGTTGTTTGACAGCCTCCCCTGTGACTTTCTCATCACCCTCAGGTAGCTGGCTGGAGCATCGCCTTCTTTCCCTGAATGACACCGGCACGCCGACTGGAAACGCCTCATGACGGAAAAGCTTTGCCGTTTTGTAGGCTTGCAGTTGAGAGGGGCTAATGGGGACCTGTTCTGAATCCTCCACTTTAACAGCAACAAACCCATCCTCTTCCTCCTCGGATTTCTCTTCTTTGCACACTGAAATTCTCTCTTCGCTGCCCTCCAGCTTTACGCTGAGACTCTCCAGGGTGAGGAGGCCCGAGCCCCACGCACAATCCTCTTGTTTAACGTACTTCAGGGCATCGCATTCGGGTGAACACATGTTCAAAGGGGCGCCCACTGTGCTTCTTGTGAATTGTCCTATTCAGAGTGACAGCCCTGGCCTCATTACATAAGAACTGGAAACATGGCCTCCCATTTCTGTGAAGAAGAAAAAACAAAAGTTACTCCAAAAAAATTCATGGATAAATCACAGTGCTGTGAAGAACTGCTTAGCCCTTTTCTCATTGCCTCTATGTTTGTCTTCAGATCTTTAAGCCCAGTGTAAGATGACGTAAGGAACACCAAAGGAGACACAGAACTCCTTTCCAAAACGGTCACACAATATATGAAAGTCACCTCCTTGCTCAACAAGCTCATTGATAATTTGAAAGCAGCCATTCCTGTTAAACCAAAGCCTCCCCATATACTGAGCCTCGCCATGAGAGTGTGCCGCCATCACCACAAGAACATGAGACCTGCATCAATGGAAATGCCAGAAGAGACGGGGAACAAAGCTGTTAAAATTTACCAGTCTCATTGTCTCGCTGCATATACTGATGACACTTCAGTTTCAGGTCAGACACCGATACCGGGAACTTCTTCTCCAGATTATCCTGCTCAAGGGCACATGTCCTTCGACAAGTCTTTCAAACCATTGCCCAATCCATCACACTAGCACTGCTATGTTTAATTGGAGGGCTGAGGTTATTCTTGTCCAATGTCATCCAAAGAGTTTGACTTTGGACTTCTCTGTCCGTGACATTAAAGGCCTGGGGAGCTTCACCACCTTGAGGAAGTTGTCTCTTTGCCTTGTAACTCAGTGATGTCACGCAATATGCCTGGTGCAGTTCTGCTGGACGGTCAATTGGATTGCACATTTTTGTCATCTGCTCTTGACTGACCTGAGTCAGATAGCTCCTCTCAAAGCCCTCTCCTTAACCACAGTGGAACTGGGCATACTGCGTAACATCACTGATGTATAATGCAATGCGACGACCTTCTCAATGGAGTCGAGCTCTGGACGTCTGCAGCGAGACTCCACTGGGCCAGGTAACGCTATGATTAAGGTCAGGGTTGTGGATGAAGTTAGGCAATTGAAATACGTAAGAACGACTGTTGAGTAAATCAAGTGATATAAACGTGCTATCCAATTGGCTGAATCCAGGAGATCTGCAGCGAGACTCCACTGGGCCAGGTAACACTATGATTAAGATCAGGGTTCAGGGAAGAGTTACTTGACAATCGTCATTACATATTGGAGTCACATAAGCCAAGTAATATAAACGTGCAATCTGACTGGCTGAATCCAGGAGCTCTGCAACGAGACTCCACTGGGCCAGGTAACACTATGATTAAATCACATAACTCCTCCCTGGACCCTGATCATGAATACGTGATGATGACTGTCGAGTAAACCAAGTGATATAAACGTGCAATCCGATTGGCTGATTCCAGGAGCTCTGGAGATCTGCAGCGAGACTCCACTGGCCAGGTAACACTATGATTAAATCGCATAACTCCTCCCTGAAGAGTGGACTGGGCGGTCTCTTGGTCTGGAATCCCTACAGATTTTATTTTTTTTTTCTCCAGCCTCTGGAGTTTGTTTTTTAGTTTTTTCTGTCCACCCTGGCCATCGGACCTTACTTATTCTATGTTAATTAATGTTGACTTATGTTTATTTTTTATTGTCTTCTATTTTTCTGTTCTTCATTTTGTAAAGCACTTTGAGCTACATTTTTTTTATATGAAAATGTGCTATATAAATAAATGTTGTTGTTGTAGTTGTTGTTGTTGAACCCTGATCTTAAATACATGATGATGACTGTCAAGTAAACCAAGTGATATAAACATGCAATCCGATTGGTTGTTCAGCTGTGCTCCTTAAACCGAGGAGCTCTGCAGTGAGACTCCACTGGGCCAGGTAACATTATGATTAAGGTCAGGGTTGTGGGAGGAGTTATGAGATTGATATACATGATGACGACTGTTGAGTAAACCAAGTGATATAAACTTGTAATCTGATTGGCTGAATCCAGGCGCTCTGGAGGTCTGCAGCGAGACTCAAAAATCTCAAGTGATTACTTTCTTTCCGGGAACCCCAAGGGATGGTTTGACTGGGGATTCATCTTTGGCTCGCCCTTCAGCAAGAGAGCAAACTGCTGAGGTTCCCTTGTGTTTATGCGACTCGAACAGGTTTCATAATTTCGCTGAGATTTTACCGTGTGAACACCTGCACACCATAGAATCTGTTGTTCAATGTTGTCCCCACAACTTTTTGGCATCCACTCAGTCCCATTTTTAAATGTGTCCTTCATTTCCTCAACCTTTTCATCAAGATCATTTTCTGTAAAAAATTTGCAGGTTTAAAAAAAATGGGTGACACACTAATAAAACAAAACAGCAGCAATTTACGCTAAGAGAAAAAAGTGGGAATTTCTTGCTGTTGTTGGAGCCGGCACGAAAACAGACAAAAAGACGTTGCCATGGAGACGGATTTGTACCTGCCGGGAATGCAGAATGCCATTGATCTTTAATCCAATTCCATGATAACGAAATCCCTGATATGACAACATTTCAAAGTCTGGAGCCCATTGTTCTACCAGAATGTGACGAGTATTTATGAAGTGGTGCGTATCTTATTATCCTTTTATATTGCCCTAGAATGCCCAGTCTTGAAGTTTAGCAGACTGGCATTTCTTTAATTATATGTGACAAATGAAATGTAATTTGATTTGAAACCCGGGGCTTACTGCAGCAGAATTTGAAAAGTATTCCAGAACATTCTTAAGAGGCTGTAAGAGGAAAATGTGCATCTCGGCCGGACCAGAAGATGTTTTATTACCCAGGTGGGATGTCAGCACGACGACACAAACAAAGTCTCCCCACATAGATGCACTCTGCTCTCCCATGCTGGGAATGTCTTGGTGACACCTTTCACCATGTGCGTCACTGACGGCGCCGAGGTTGGCTGGGAAAAAGCCCAAGAGGGAATGAAGCAAATGTGACAGGTTGCGGTTCATCGACTTGTGTGCCCAGAGCTATCAATTGAAACGACTGTAGATTGGTGACCCAGAAAGTTAGAAACGGCATTCCTGAAGGCGGTCCACGTGACACGTTTGGCACCCAGCAGGAGGCCATCATAACCGCTCGGATCTGTGGGCCAAAAAAAAAAAAAAAAAAAGGGGCTTTATTTATCTTGGCATCACTGATCCGTAGAAACCCTCAGTGGCGAGTATGGAAACGCTTCATTTTGCTTGTTCATTAGCCCAAGTAGGAAGAAATGTGCTCTTCGGATCAACCAGTGGGTCACATCTAACATACTTCTGCCCTGGTGCCAGTTTCTCATGAGGTGGCCAGTCCTTCATCACGTAATGTGAATCTCAGAGCTCAGCCGTCCCACGTGCAAAGAAAACAACAGTGCTTGGTGGACCCAAGCTGCAGACCACCTTCAGCTCGCCACATATATTCCGGGGGTACCTGAAATAATATATAGGAACGGTGCTAGCGCAGGATGGAGAATTAGATGCTGAGATAACCCACTTGAGTACTGAAGGGGTTTCAGCAGCAGTTGCATGTTCAAATACGGTTCCCTCATATGAACCGACAGGTCCGACAGGTGTGGAGGGGTAGATATTGCCATCGTGCGGCAGAACAGCTTTCAAATGTAACAATGCCAAGTCCATAAAGAGTCGCCATTCTGTTGGATCACGTTCACACCCCAAAGCAGAAGGCGAGCCGCCGAGGTCACTGCAAAAGCTCAGACTGTCCACTTGTCCCAAGAGGTTTGTCAAATCTTCACGATGGCGGTGAAATACCTGGTGACAGCAGGGTCCATCCTAAATTCAAATCTCTGATGAGACCATTGAGTGATTGCTGGCTTCCATCTGCCTCGGCTCATCCATCTCTGCCTCCTTGTCCTCGGCCCCCCCCCCCCCCACCACCTCTGGCGGTTTTGGAACAGGGAGACTTTCGTCGTATGGCCCTGGTCTTATTGTAGAGGTCAAGGTACCCAGTAAACATCCTGATCTTGGAAGGAAATCCTGAGACATTCGTCATTCAGAAGTAACAATCAGTCACGTGATCCTTCTGCGCTCTCCGTATCACTGGGATGGCAAATGAACGGCCGATCACCCTTCTGCCGAGCCCACAGACTGCAAGTGCAAGATGCACAACATACGGCGGGGAAAATAAGCATTGAACACGTCAACGGTTTTTCTCAGTCAATCTATTTCTAATAGGGCTGTTGACATAAAATTTTCACCCGATGTCGGTAACAACCCAAGTAATCCACACATACAAAGAAATCAAAGCAGTTAAGTGATGTGTAATAAAGTGGAATGACACAGGGACTAGGAATTGAACACGTGAAGAAAAGGAGGTGCAGAAAGGCCTGGACAGCCAAGAAAGCAGCTGACGTCTGTCACTCCTGAGAGCCCCCCATCAGTGCAAATGAATCTCAGCTGCTTTAGTCCTAATTGATGGCTTCTCATTCCCAAGAGTCTCATGATGGGTAAAAGCACAGAGCTCTCTCAAGACCTTCACAAACACACCGATGGCATCGGTGACAGACGGACTTCCGAATGTTCAGGTGAGCACCATGGGGGCCGTGATCTGCAAGTGGAAAGAACATCAGGTCACTATAAACTGGCCACGACCAGCTGCTCCTCGCAAGACTTTCTGTCCAAAGAAGAATCAGAAGAGCCGAGGACCACTCAGTGAGAGCTTCAGAAAGACCTGGAATGAGCAGGTCCAGCAAGCGATGCACTCCACCGCCATGGCCTTTACGCACGCTCACCACGCTGAAGAAAAAACTTGTTGAAAGTTTGCTGCACCACATTTGGAAAAGCCAATGAAATAACTGGGAGAGTAGAGTTTGGTCAGAGGAGACCACAATGGAACTCCTTGGATGTCACTTCACACACCATGTTGGGAGGAGAAATGGCGCTGAACATCATCATCATCCCAAAAAACACCACAGCAACAGTGAAGTCTGGAGGTGGGAACATCATGGTGTGTGTGTGTGTGTGGTGGGGTAGACTTCATAGAATTGAAGGAAGGATGAATGGAGAAACACAGCAGGACATTCATGATAAGAATCTGCTGCCATTTACCAGGATGCTGGACATTTCAGCAAGACGAGGATCTCAAACACACGGCCAAGGAAACACTCAGTTGGTTTCAGAAAATCAAGAAGCTGCTAGAATGGCCCAGTCTGTCAATCACCTGAATTGAATCCAATTAGAAAGAACTGAAGTTCAAAGTTCATAGACGAGGACCACCGGAACCTTCCAGATTTGAAGACAGTTTGGGCCAAAATCCCACCTGAGCCAATGCGTGTGACTCATTTCTCCATACAGGAGGCGTCTTGAAGCTGCCGTCACCAACAAAGGCTTTCACTAAGAATTAAATTTCAGTCAGCATGTTCAATACTTAGTCCCTGTGTCATCCCACTTTATTACACAGAACTTATTGGTTTGGATTTCTTTGTGTGTGTGGATTACTTGGGTTGTTACCAACGTCAGGTGAAAATTTCACCTCAAAAGCCCCATTAGAAATATACTGATGGAGAAAACCGTTGACGAGTTCAGCGCTTATTTTCCCCTGCTGTATAAGAGGAGCCCACTCTTGGTCCTGGTCACCAGTTTTCCACCTGAAGTGTAACTCATACGCCCCCTTTGTGAGTGCCGTCATTCTCCGTTTTTGATGCGCTTTCAAAGTGAACTCGCCACACAAAAGGCGTCACGGCGATTGCGACACTTGGCGCGACGTTGCAGAAGTTAAATGAAATTAAATCCACGGCCCTTGAACTCAACCGTTTTATTTCTAATGTCATACCCATTGACACCGGCGTCACTTAGAAAGAGTGCGGCTGCCACTCACTGCTACTGCTGGGTACACGCGGGGCTGTGTTGCCATGGAAACAAGCCACCGCACGACTGAGCGCGCCCGAGCACACGCGGTCGGACGGATTTTCTTGCAGTATTTTAGCTAAGCGATGTCTCTGGTGCATCGGTTACGGCAGTAACACATAATGATTTTGAACCCAAGAAGATTAGGGGCTAAACCTGAGCATCCAGGACTGGGCAAAACACCCCGATCTGAAAAATGTTGTAATTTACCTTACAAAATTTACCGTTTCTCAAAACCCTTTGCACGATGGGAAATTCTTGCAATATGATCATCGTCACCAAAAACTCTATCTGGCACACAGGAAATTATAAAGGAAACCAAAACCTTGAAAACCAGAGAATTCATTAATAAATGTATAGGGACGGTGGTAGCCCAGGATGGAGAATTAGATGCTGACATAATCTACAGAGTGCAGTGTGGATGGATCAACTGGAAGATGGGATCAGGAGGATCGTGTGATCGAAGGGTAAAGGTAAGGATTTTAAGACAGAGGTGAGACCACCAATGACGTGTGAAACTGAGACACGGGCACTACAGGGAGCGCAGCAGGAGAAGAAGTTGGACTGGCAGAAATGAGAAGGTGGAGACGTTATAAAAAAAATAAGACAGAATAAGAAATGAGACGCACAGAAAAAGTGGGAGGGCATCTGAGAAAGTACCGGAAAGTAGGCTGAGGTGGTGTGATGAGGAGAGACGAGGAAGATGTGGGCAGAGCAGTGATGGACACGAGATAAAGAAAGTGTGGGAGGCTGACATGGAGGTGGATGGAGAAGATCGGAGGAGGGAAAAGGGTCCGAGTGAGGAGGGGGTGCAGGACCGAGCTTCGTGGAGAAGGATGATTAACTACGCAGAAGTGGGAAAAGACGAAGAAGCATAGAGTATAACTCAGGCAGAACTACACATACCCAACAGTGTGGCTAGCCAGGTGATAACCACAGATCGCAGGAGAAATAGCCATTTCATTACTAATAACATGAAGACTTTAAAGCCCATTACTTAAAATGAATTCTCTGGATTAAAGGTGACAGAAACCATTTGATAAGGTGCCACATGAGAGGTTGGGCATCAAACTAAAAGAAGTGGCAGTTCAGGGTGATGTTTTTAGATTGGCTCAGACACAGGAAGAAGAGGGTGATGGTGGGAGGAACCAAATCAGAATTGGGTGATGTTAAAAGTGGTGACCAGCAGGGGGCAGTGCTAGGGCCGCTGCTATTTCATTTCTAATATCTATAAATGATTTAGATAGACGTGGGTTTTCTCCGGGCGCTCCGGTTTCCTCCCACAGTCCAAAGACATGCAGGTTAGGTGGATTGGTGATTCTAAATTGGCCCTAGTGTGTGCTTGGTGTGTGGGTGTGTTTGTGTGTGTCCTGCGGTGGGTTGGCACCCTGCCCAGGATTGGTTCCTGCCTTGTGACCTGTGTTGGCTGGGATTGGCTCCAGCAGACCCCCGTGACCCTGTAGTTAGGATTCAGCGGGTTGGAAAATGGATGGATGGATGGATTTAGATAGGAATATAAGTAACAAGCTGGTTAAGTTTGGAGATGATAGCAAGATAGGTGGATTAGCAGATAATTTGGAATCCGTTATATCATCACAGAAGGACTTGGACAGCAGACAGGCTTGGGCAGATTTGTGGCAGATGAAATTTAATGTCAGTAAATGTAAAGAATTACACATAGGAAGTAAAAAAAGTGAGGTTTGAATACACAAAGGAAAGTCAGAAAATCGAGAGTCCACCTTATGAGGATTTAGGAGTCATAGTGGACTCTAAGCTATCGACTTCCCGACAGTGTTCAGAAACCATTAAGAAGGCTAACAGACTGTCAGGTTATATAGCGCCTTGATGTGTGGAGTACAAGTCACAGGAGGTTCTGCTCAAGCTTTATAACACACTGGTGAGGCCTCATCTGGAGTCCTGTGTGCAGTTTGGGTATTCAGGCTACAAAAAGGACATAGCAGCCCAAGAAAAGGTCCAGAGAAGAGCGACTAGGCTGATTAGAGGACTACAGGGGATGAACAAAGAGGAATGACAGAAGAAGCTGAGCCTTAAGGAGATTAAGAGGAGACTTGATTGGAGTGTTTAAAATGATGAAGTGAATTAGTCCAGTGGATCAAGACGGTGACTGTAAAATGAGTTCATCAAGAACACGGGGACACAGTTGGAAACTTGTTAAGGGGAAATTTTGCACAAACATTAGGAAATTTTTCTTTACATAAAGATCGATAGACACTTGGAATAAGAGACCAAGTAGCGTGATGGACAGGAGGACTTTAGGGACTTTCAAAACTTGACACAATGTTTTTTTTTTGAAGAAATAAGTGGATAGGACTGACGACTGAGGACTGAATGGCCTGTTCTCATCTAGAGAGTTCTAATGTTCTACAAAAACACACACATTTACCACACCTGTGAAACACAATCTAAGCTGTGACTGACTCGGCTGTGCTCTGAAATGAAACCTCAAAAATTCCTCTGACTCAAAAATTTTGCCTGTCTTGAAGCAATAATGCTTTACAAACTTTTTTTTTTTTGGTATTGTCAATAACTAATAGTTAATACACTGTGGCGGATGGAAGGAGTGGGGGACAGGGCAGGTTCAGAGTAGTACCTCTCCCGGAACACAAGAAGGAACCACCACCACCCGGACTGCATCAGGGCCACGAACTTGGAGCCTGGAAGCTCAACCCTGCTGGGGCCCGTGACCACCGCCAAGGGGGCGCCCGGGCAGCCCTGGACTGAAACACTTCCGCCACACCCGGAGTGTGCTGCCGGAAGAGAATTAGCGTGCATTATAAAGGAGGCCGCCTCACTCCGGGGGGGGGGGGGGGGGTCGCCCACGTGGGGGGGGGGGGGGGGGGGGGGCAGAAAAGAGAGAAAAAAAAAAAAAAAAAGAGAAGGGATTGAGCATTGTTGTGCTGTTTGATTGTGTACTGTGCTCTGAAGTGGGGAGCTGGGGAACAGCTGCCCCATGAGGAAATAAGTCCAAAAGCAGCACGCAGTTTGTGTCTCTGTGCCCGTCTGCGTTCAGGTTTGGGGAGCTGTACGTCAACACTTAAAACACTAAAAGCTTGGCTGTGAACTGCAATTGCCGTTGCACCAATGTATTTACTGCTGTGAAACTCTCAATGACTGCAGTTTAATACATTTTGCAAAGACAATATTTTTTTTTTGAAAAACACGGGGGTGTGGGTGTTTGGTTGTAAACAGGCACCCAAATCGCCTAATCCCCGGTTCTACACTCCGCAAATTCCTAAATCTTTCCTTCTTTCAAATCTCTACAAATGTCATGGGGTATTCTTTATTTCTGATAAGGAAAGGTGGCAACCCTAAGCCCACGTCCCATTCACATATTGATGCACCGCGATTTATTTCGGATTATCTGATTTTTTTCCCAAGTTGGCGGATCGTGCGGTGTGAATTTGTGAGCAGACAGCCCTCTCCACTGGAGCACAAGGTTAACTGAACAGCTGTTGGATGGATGGATAGGCAGAATAAAACGGACATGCAGCTGTCTGGCTGTCCCTCCTGCCTTCTCGCAGCTGACTGGTCAGCGGAGACGCTTGGCGGAAGGCCCGCCCGCATCGCCCTGATTGGTCAGAATAACAGAACATCTGGTGACTGCCCGCCCCGCCGCACTTTTGCTGCTACGCTATCTCTACCCTGTTTGCTGTTGCTCTTTTCTATGATGCCTTCAGTTTATTCCTCCGCCGCCCTCCTTTCTACTCGACACCACCGGCCCCGCTCTGCTCTTCCATCCTCTGATAATTTCCTTTTTATTCCCTCAATTCGGAGGAATCTGCGCTGCACTCCCGTCTTTCTTTTTCACCCAGCCTTCTCACTCTCGTGTGTGCGTTTTTCTCTCTCACTCTCTCTTCCCAGCACACCCCTCGCGACACTTACCGTGATTACTGTCCGCCGGTCTTTTTTTCTCTCTCTGTCTCTCTCTCTCTCTCTTTTCTCTCCACTGCGGTTCCGGTTCGATCGAGGAAAGTCTGAACACGTGCCTCGCGCTCGCAGAATCAAAAACAAAGAGACACGTGAAACGTCAATCACTCGCGACTCCGTGAGCACTCGGCTTGAGGATTGCATTGGGGGACTTGGTCGGTGAATGTACTGCCGTCTAAGGTATGGAGGGGGAACTGTCAGACCCATCGCTTACATTGAGCCCACAAGGCCTTTCAGCTGCATTTAATTAAAATATTATTGGCATCCATGCTACTACTTCTTTTTTTTTTTTTTTTAATTCTGTATATACAAAAATGTAACAATGTAAAACCTGATATTGGTTATAGCATTGTCTTTGTCATATACTTATGGATGGACAGATAGATCTGAAAGGCAGTATATAATAGACAGATCTAAAAGGCAGGATATAATAGACAGATAGATAGACAGAGCAGAAAGGCAGTATATAATAGATACCTGTGGATCTGAAAGGCAGTATATAATAGATAGATAGGTAGATCTAAAAGGCAGTATATAATAGATAGATAGAGCTGAAAGGCAATATATAATAGATCTAAAAGGCAGTATATAATAGATACCTGTAGATCTGAAAGGCAGTATATAATAGTGAGATCTGAAAGGCAGTATATAATAGATACCTGTAGATCTGAAAGGCAGTATATAATAGTAAGATCTGAAAGGCAGTATATAATAGATAGATAGATAGATCTAAAAGGCAGTATATAATAGATCTGAAAGGCAGTATATAATACTGTAGATAGATAGATCTGAAAGGCAGTATATAATAGATCTGAAAGGCAGTATATAATACTGTAGATAGATAGATCTGAAAGGCAGTATATAATAGATCTGAAATGCAGTATGTGATAGATAGATAGATAGATAGATCTGAAAGGCACTATATAATAGATAGATAGATCTGAAAGGCACTATATGATATATAGATTTAAAGACAGTATATGATAGATAGATCTGAAAGGCAGTATGTAACAGATAGATAGATCTAAAAGCCCGTATATAATAGATACCTGTAGATCTGAAAGGCAGTATATAATAGATAGATACAACTTTAGTTGTTCCAATGAGGAAATTTTCCTCAATAAATAAAAGCAAAAGTTAATCTACAGCAGGAACATTTTACTTATAGACAATTGTGTGTAGATGTTCAAGATTAAGCCTCTCCAGTGACCTAATATTATTATTATTGCTTATTACTTGGCTGACTCCTTTATCAAATGTGACTTAAAACATTTGACATGCAATTAGTTCCATTTCATTTGTTTGTCAAGTTAAACAAATACATAAATACATCAATATTATAACAAACAGATACACCGAAGATTTACAAAAAAGACGCTTCTGACTGGGTTCTGAGCAAAATGAAAAGAGTAGGCCCAGCCCCAGTGAGGAATTACAAAGGCATATTGCCTTTAGTGTTAAGGAGCTCCCATAGTGTTTCTTGACACACTTCTAATAAATTATTTGTTGTCAGAAAGTTCTCAGTGTAGGTGTGTCACGGAGAGAAATGTTGAAAATTTGAAATGTGAGATTATGGGTCGATAATTAGAGGCAGCATATAGCTCAATCAGTGGCATCTGCAGTGTCCTTTGCCTGTCCAGTTTTACTACCAGCTGTGCTTCAAATGTCTCATCTGGAGTCACAGACAACTTGATCCAGAAGCTCCACTGATGTGTACACACCCATGTTAGTGGAGCTTTTATATTAGGACACTCTCTGATTAGGAGAGCCAAGCAGGTCCACTCCAGGGGTCTCTTGCATAATGCTGTTTATAGAATTCACACTAAAACATGTGTAAAAAATGTTTGTACTTGCAAAAAAATCCAGATGCATAAATCTGTGCGTTCGCCAACTTCCACGTTCTTCCGCTACATACATCCCGGTCAGCGTGAAAAGTAACACATGTGCACGCGCCTGCTGCCCCGCCACAACTCCTCCCAGAATTACGCCTCTTTGAATATGCAAATCAATATAAATAGCCCTTAAGCTCAGCATTCTGGGAAAAGACAATGGGAAAAGCACAAGGGAAAATAGAAGAATATCAGCAAATACCAAGTGGAGGCAAAGGAAAAACTTACTATTTGTTGGTTTAAACAGTGCAATAAACAACAAAAGGAAGTTGATCGAGTGACACAGAGTGTCGGAGAAACTTGAAAGCTCAAGTTCACAAAGTGGCACAGTGCCAAAATAAAAAAGAAGTTCTCAGATATCAAAGTTGCCATGAAAAGGCAAGTCGTAGCCCACTGTCTGTGTCATATGAAAGCTTATTAGGGTACAGAGAAAAAAAAAGGCACACAGTTGGGAAAAAAGCATGAAATGTCAACTTTAATCTTGAAATTTGCACTTTAATCACGTAGTTTATTTTGTCATTAATGTAGAACATCATAAACTTCATCTTAAAATCGTTTAATTTACTATTTTCTCAAATCCCATCGTAACTAAAGTAGCACGTTAAATGCTTTGTTTTGTATTTGATCTTTTATATGCTCTATGTGTGTGAATCACTACGTGCTTCTTAAACTGACTTTCTCTTCCTCTGACAGGACACAGAATCCATGACATTCGTGATATTACAGCTCTCTGAATCATTAAAATACTGAGATGTATATGTGATATCATTTTCAGGATGATAGGAGTTAAAGCAGGTTATTAAACATGGGAACATGGTGGCGCAGTGATTGTTCAAGTCTCACGCAGGATGCTTGCTGCACTGTGCGCGAACTTCGATGAAATACTTTTTTTGCAGCAGTCCTGTCTCTTTCAAATGTACTAACCGCCAATTCCTGTCCTTCCTTTTCTTTCTCCAAATACTCAATCGCCACACAATCAGCTCTGTAATGAACGTTAAGCCATCTGTAAGCTTAGAACGCCAGTTCTTCAAAACTTTTAAGGAACATTGAAATATCTTCGTTGTACGTGTTTAATTATTCTATCCGTCTATCTATACAGTGTCATGCCAGCACAAGCAAGAATACAACACAGGCAGGAACAATTCGTGAACAGAGTGCCAGCGACTCGCTAGCGCTGCGACACCGTGTCCTCACATGTTTATTTATTAACAATATAGATTATTTAAATGAAGTTAAAGTTTTATCTGTATAATATAATAAATATATTTTACTGCATTTCATCTTAAAATGATATCGTCATCATATGTAAATACGTGCTTTATAAAGTGGCTCAGGTTGTGTAATATTATAACTGTATCTCAAGTTTACAGTGAGGTGATTGTACTTATAAGTCCAGACAGTTCTACCGGAGCACTTGATGGACTGATTCATTTAGAGTTCTTGGGGTGAAACTGTTTGTGAACCGCGAGGTCCGTACAGAAAGGCTCTGAAATGTTTGTCATATGAGAGCAGTTCAATAGACAGCATGGCTGAGGAAGCGTGTGCTTGATGCTGTATCCTGATAATTCTCTTTCTGATCAGCTGCTGCTGTGATTCACACTCAGATACAGTGATATAAATACTCCGAGTGGTGCAGTGAGAGTAATATGGAAAAAGATGATCCGCTGTGGCAACTCCTAACGGGAGCAGCTGAAACAAGAAGAAGAAGAAGGTGCAGTGAGAGTAACAACGCTAAAGCAGTTATGGTATTTAGAATAGTTTGACCATTCTGTGGATCATTATATTGTTACTGGTTAATTACAATCAGATGCCTTAAACTAATAAACAATATGTGGTTAATTTCAGCGTATTTATAAAGCCATGTCAGGGATGTGGAACTTTAAAAGAAAGGGAAACCACACTGGAACAGTAGCTCTGCTTTGACTCTGGGTGCTGCCAGTCTGCAAAAGCGAGTGGAGAACTTGCGTACGCCAGGGTTGGAGCTACCGTGAGAATGTGTGTGCCTTTTTCATGCGTACGCACCGTTTATACATGAGGCCCCAGGTCTTTGCTTAGTCAGACTCTTCTTTTTATCCCACTTCTAACACGAATGAAGCGCCAGTGTTCAGGACCAGAATGGATCATTTGCTCCTTTCATGGCTTTTATAGGTCGCTATAGGACTATCTCTCTCTCTCTCTCTCTCTCTCTCTCTCTATATAGTTATATATATATATATATATATATATATATATATATATCTCATATATATCTCAGATAGGGGGTGCTGTTGCTCCCTTGAACCCTTGTCCAGGACTCCAGACACCAGATAAAAGTCGACTATATTTATTAACAACAGTGCACCAAGCACCCTCCTCTCCACAATACTCATTAATACACACTATCACAATAACGATAAACAATCCTCCACTCCCAGCTCAGCTCACCGTCTGGGAGCTGCCACAGTCCTTTTATAGTCCGTGACCCGGAAGTGCTTCTGAACCCTCAGTCCATGTAACTTCTTAGCACTTCCGGGTCAGATCAAAACTCTTCTTTTTCTTCACCCCGGAGGCACGTCATTCCCCTTTTCCATGTGACTCGGACGTACTTCCGGGGCGTAGGGCAAATAAATTTTTTTGCTCCTCTGGAAGAACCCAAACTCTCCTCTTTCAAGTCAGTGGGAAACCGATGTGTTATATTATTTGAAATTGGAAAAAATCAAATACTCAGTTAGAGGATCCGTACAGACTTTTTTCAAAACATGGCAGGATCTAATCAGTAATATTTTAAAATAAGTTCATGAAGCACAGAGAATTTATTAATTTAGGTATGTTTAAAAGCCATAAAAAGTTTTTACGCCGTTTGGCTTGCTCTCTCTCTCAGGGGTGGAGATCGATCTGTTCTTAACTCAATTTTTCTTTTTGTAAAAACTTGATTGCTTTGTATGTATTGCAATAAAATTAATAAAAAAAAATATATATTTTTTTTGCTCCTCCCTGCAGCTCCATCTAGCAGCCCCTGGTGTATCCAGCAGGGTTGTGGATGAAAACTCCATCTCCAGGGCACTATGGGACTTGGAGTTCGGCAGCAAAGCCCTACTGGGTACCATGAGTGTTGACAGGGGATGCTGTGGGACATTGGTGGGAGAACATATTCTCAGCTAGCCCGGAAGTACTAATGGACTATGACAACAGAAGCCCCAAAGTACTTTCGTGTTGCTTAAAACCTGAATTCTCCTGCTGACCCGGAAGTGCTGGCAATTCACGTGGGAGGAAGAACAGAAACACTTCCGGGTTAAAGACTATTTAAACAACAACATCTTTTTATATAGCACATTTTCATACAAATAATGTATGAAAGGACCAGTATAAAGGACTGGTGGAGACCCAGCAGGTGAGCTGGAGTCAGGAGGAGTGTGACAGAGCTTGTTGGGAGGTGTGGAGGAGAGATTATTGTGGTTATATATTGTGTTTATTGTGGCTGTGGTGCTTTGGAGGCACGGCTAGAAAAGAAGAATGCAATTAAACTACTACTTGGTGCTTTTAACTTGTGTCCAAAGGATCTGTCTGTTGGGGAAAAAGGTGGGCAATAGTGCCACCAAGCGTCCATTTACTTACTATATATATTATAAATATATATATTTAAATTTGGGATTTCATCTTCCATGCTCTTCTTCTCCCTCCCTTTATTGTTTTCAATGGTGATGGACAGGTTCACAGACGAGATTAGACAGGAGTCCCCGTGGACTGTGATGGTTGCTGATGACATTGCGATCTGTAGTGATAGTAGGGAGCAGGTTGTGGAGATATGAGAGGAGAGGAATGAAGGTCAGTAGGACCACCAAGACAGAATACATGTGTGTGAATGTGAGGGAGGTCAGTGGAATGGTGAGGATGAGGGGAGTAGAGTTGGCGAAGGTGGATGAGTTTAAATACTGTACTTTGGATCAACAGTACAGAGTAACAGAGATTGTGGAAGAGAAGTGAAGAAGAGAGTACAGGCAGGGTGGAGTGGGTGGAGAAGAGTGTCAGGAGTGATTTGTGACAGACGGATATCAGCAAGAGTGAAAGGGAAGGTCTACAGGACGGTAGTGAGACCAGCTATGTTATATGGACTGGAGACGGTGGCACAGGAGACAGAGCTGGAGGTGGCAGAGCTAAAGATGCTAAGATTTGCATTGGGTGTGTCGAGGATGGACAGGATAAGAAATGAGGACATTAGAGGGTCAGCTCAAGTTGGACGGTTGGGAGACAAAGTCAGAGAGGCGAGATTGTGTTGGTTTGGAAATCTGCAGAGGAGAGATGCTGGGTATATTGGGAGAAGGATGCTAAGGATAGAGCTGCCAGGTAAGAGGAGAAGAGGAAGGCCTATGAGAAGGTTTATGGATGTGCTGAGGGAGGACATGCAGGTGATGGGTGTGACTGAGAAAGATGATGAGGACAGGAGGATATGGAAACAGATGATCCGCTGTGGCAACCCCTAACGGAAGAAGAAGAAGAAGAAGAAGAAGAAGAAGAAGAAGAAGAAGAAGAAGAGTTTATGCTTTAAAAGGTTGGTACACCATTGTTGCACAGATGGAATTCTGTTTCCATCAATCTACTGTAGACATGCTATTTTATTGGAACCCAAGCCAAGGGCCTGAAGTTGCTTATTAGCATGACAGAATGCCCGCTCATACTGTGGGTGACTTACTCCTGGGTGATGCAACTTCTCCATGCTGTTACAATATTTATGTTTTTCTTAAAGTTCTTGAACTAAACATGTCACTACAACTTTCACTTTGTGTTTAACTGTAGGTGACAAATAAAATGTGATTTGACTTGACTTGATAGTCACCTATAAACTTCTAGGGTTTTCTGGTAGAAAGGGTAACTTGGCACACTCTGGCAGCAGGTTGTCAGCAACGACCTCCTGGCACCAGCCCATCTAGGGGTGTAGGCAGTAGAGAAGGCACCACGTCAGGACACAGAGGCAGCGTAGTGTCAAAATATTGCCCCTTTCCGGGAATGTGGGGAAAGGAATCCCCTCTCTTAGATGCAAGAGATTCATGGAGTGCAGCAGAAATAGTAACAGAAGACCCCAAGGCATTTCGGCAGATGAAGATCAAGTATGAGGGGGGATGTTGGGGTCATGGGGAGTCTCTTGAAAGTTTGTGTTTCAAGTGACTAAAAAATATTGGAGCTGATGGGTCTAAAATCTGTTGTTATTCCGTTTTCCCCTTAGTGCTATTAGCCCACCCCCACTGAGGTGTAAATATTTATCTTTTAGTTTGTCCCTCACGTGAAAATGTTGTCACGTAATTATGAACCAGTGGTGGTTTACAATGACTGCTGTAATGGAGATACATTACCCCTCAAGAAGTGCACATTTAAATGTTACTTTAGTATAGAAAATTGCCGCATATACTACCGCGTACATTTATTTCAGTAGTTTTAATGAGCACATGAATATCATAAGATCCAAACGATCACACATAAAGTTCTTAGCCTGTCCGATTGAATGATGCGATTAACTCGGCCGTCTCCTCGTGCGTCCTCTGCAGCCTCGAGCTCACGGCGGATGTGATTTTTGAAATTCGAAGCTCCGCAACTTTAGCGTCAATGGCTTCAGCGGACTTCGTCTGCCCATCTCTGTGCCATCAAACTTTCCCTTTTCCCCTTCCACGTTTTCACTGCATATTAAAGGAGGTGCTGCCAAGAGGGTTTCTGGGAACTGTAGTGTGGAGTTGATTATAGTTATATTTTACTGCGCAGGCGCTAGTTTTGAGCTCTTCTCGCTCGTTGACGGCCCATTGGTTAAAGTTTTGAATGGGCGGGTAGGAGGCGGCACGGCGTCGCGCTTGGATTACGTCATTCACCTTTTTTTTTTCCACCTTTTGAACTGTATGAGAGCGCGGTGTTTAAGTAGAACGTTTTATGCAAAGAGTTTTTTTTTATGTTATATTTTTAAGACTTACGAACTGGGAAAAAAAGAATGGCAGACGTCGAAGGAAGAGCGACAAAGGACGACGATCTTGGTGAGTATCAAAGAGTAGCGCATGCTGAAATAAGGAGGGTATTGCCGCTCTACCGGACTCGCGCTGACGCAGGAGAACCGTGCGGGTGGGCGGACCGACACACCGGCCGAAGAAACAAACTAAGTCCGGTCTTTGTGAGACAGGCGAGCAGCGGCGTCGTGGGGCACACTGTAATCTTGTCGCTTGTGTCTGTAATGGGTACGTTTAAGCTTACGGGGAAAACATGGCGGCTATGTTGAACAATAAGCGAGTCCGTCTTTAAATAATAATAATAATAATTCATTACATTTATATTAAATCTTCTTCTTCTTTCTGCTGCGCCCTTCAGGGGTTGTCACAGCGGATCATCTTCTTCCATATGTTTCTGTCCTCGTCATCTTGCTCTGTCACACCCATCACCTGCATGTCTTCTCTCACCACATCCATAAACCTTCTTTTTCTCTTGCCTGGCAGCTCTCTCCTTAGCATCCTTCTCCCAATATACCCCTCATCTCTCCACTTTACATGACCAATCCAACGCAATCTCGCCTCTCTGACTTCGTCTCCCAAACGTCCAGCTTGAGCTGATTCTCTAATGTCCTCATTTCTTATCCTGTCCATCCTCGTCACACTCAATGCAGATCTTAGCATCTTTAACTCTGCCACCTCCAGCTCTGTCTCCTGTGCCACCGTCTCCATAGCTGGTCTCACTACCGTCCTGTAGACCTTCCCTTTCACTCTTGCTGATACTCGTCTGTCACAAATCACTCCTGACACTCTTCTCCACCCACTCCACCCTGCCTGCACTCTCTTCTTCACTTCTCTTCCACAATCCCCATTACTCTCTACTGTTGATCCCAAATATTTAAACTCCTCCACCTTCACCAGCTCTACTCCCTCTCATCCTCACCACTCCACTGACCTCCCTGTCATTCACACACATGTTTTCTGTCTTGGTGGTCCTACTGACCTTCGTTCTTCTCCTCTCATATCTCTCCAGGGTCTCCTCAACCTGCTCCCTACTATCACTACAGATCACAATGTCATCAGCAAACATCACAGTCCACGGCGACTCCTGTCTCATATCATCTGTCAGCCTGTCCATCACCATTGACAATAAGTAAGGGCTCAGTCTATTGAGGGAGAAGAGGAGCCGGGAAGATGAAACGGTGACCTTAAAGAGCAGAGCAGTGGACACGCATAATTAGTTAATGAAGTGATTTCTAAAGCTAATGGACTTAGCTGTAGGGATACGATAGTAACAAGATATTGTTTTTCTAAAATGGGTGGAATGTTTGTCAGGAATAAAAAGACTGGAGGCAGGAAGATTTCTTTTTCTTTGCCAAATTAAAAAAAATAACTGTTGTGCTTCTTCTCACATGTCCTCCCTGGTCTCGAATGTTTCACTTAATAAACTCTACTTTATAACACATTATGACTTAACAGCAAGTCTGAATATCTGTGTGTGTATATTTATGTGCATATATTTTTTCTCTCTCTGATATAATGAGCATTTAGTCCTCTAAGTTAACCCTTAAGTGACAGCATAGCCTCACACTATTAAACCTTCTGTGATGGTGAAATTTAAAGACACCTTATATTCCTGTGTTAGATTGACCCCAGAAGTCCAATTAATGGTTCTAACATGATGTGTATATATATATATATATATATATATATATATATATATATTTTGTAACTGTATGAATTAGTATTAGTATGTTTGCCAATGCACAGACAGCTCAATTTCTTCTTGGTACTCGTATGTTCCTTTTTATCCATCCATCCATTATCCAACCCGCTATATCCTAACTACAGGGTCACGGTGGTCTGTTGGAGCCAACCCCAGCCAACACGGGGCACAAGGCAGGACCAAACACCGGGCAGTGCACCAGCCCACTGCAGGGCACACAAACACACCAAGCACAATTTAGGATCGCCAATGCACCTAACCTGAATGTCTTTGGACACGCAGACATGGGGAGAACATGCAAACTCCACTCAGGGAGGACCTGGGAAGCGAACCCAGGTCTCCTTACTGCGAGGCAGCAGCGCTACCACTGCGCCACTATGCTGCCCTTGTCCCCTTTTAGTTTGTACTGTTACTATTGTACAGGGTGGCACAGGGAAATGGGAACTTTTCAATTGACATTCAATGCACAACTAAACATATTACAAAATGCGTTTAATGATAAAATTTATTTTACAGGATATGCAGTTAATGATGGTAATCAATATTCATTTTATGCTTTGGATCAAACATCCTGAAGGCGTCGTCCATTTCTCCGTACGCATTCTAACAGCCTGCTCGACGTCACACATC
>JANRMT010062807.1:7772885-7784256 GCA_026402145.1 Polypterus bichir lapradei
GATAGATGTGAAAGACACTATACTGATAGAAATAATTTGGTATAGTAAGCAGTATTAGATAGAATTTGGTATAGTAGGCAGGATTAGATAGATAGATGTGAAAGGCACTATACTGTATAACAGAAATAATTTGGAATATTAGGCAGGATTAGATTGCTGTGAAAGGCACTATATGATAGATAGATTGATTGATAGACCCAGAGGTTGGCAATTAGCACAGGCAAGTACAAATTTCACAGGACTCTTTGCACATGATGATACAAACCTTACATTAACATATAACACATAGACATAAAAGACAGTTTATAATAGATAGATAGATGGATAGAGAGATAAATGTTAGTTAGTGCCAGGGGGTGGCGATTAGCATAGAGAAGTAAGAATTTCACTTTACTCTCTACATGTGATAATCATAACCTTATAAACATAGACATGAAAGGCACTATACTGTATAATAGAAGATAGATATGAAAGGCAGAATACTTTTGAAATGTTCCCTTGTAAGAAAGACAGACGTGTGGAGATGAAATAATGCATCAACAAGTAAGAATTTCTCTACACTCTTTAAAAGTCAGAATAATGATCCTATAAACATAAAACAGGTAGACATGTCAGTCACTTGATAGTGAATGCATAGTTATGAAAGGCACTATACTTTTCAGGTTTTTCAGGTAAGGAAGACGGACTTGTTGAAGTCCAGTAGTTAATCATTATGCACCAAGGTGGCAGTTGGCACAGACAGTTAAGAATTTCACTTTAGTCTTTATGCCTGATAATGTTAATCCTGCAAACATCTAATCGATAGATTTTAAACGTGTTATACTTCTGAAAATTTTCAGGTAAAGAAGATGAATGTTTCAAAGTAAAGTGAATTATACTCAATGGTCATAGTGAAAGAGGGAATTGATTAGCACATACAAGTAAGAATTTGAATGGACCCTGTGAATAAATATCAGATAATCATGAAAGGCACTATATAATGGATAGATACTGAAAATACAATAATTCTGAAAAACAATTTCAAGTAAGAAACATTGATATTTTGAGTTTTAATAATTATAATTACTAATCATGGTGCTGGAGGGTGACAGTTAGCATGAGCAATTAAGAGTTTCTCTGAACTCTATGCAGATGTGAGAATATCATCATATTATTAATCTTCTTTGTGCCAAAGACGCATAAGCATCAATGATTTCCCTCCATCGGGTCCAGTCTTGAGTTACGTGTTCTGCTTCATCCCATGGTAGGTCCTTCTGCTTCAGCTCATTTATCACACAGTTCACCGCCAGGTTGTTTTAGGCCAGCCTTGTTTGCACTTCCCAGGTGGCGTCCACCTCAGAGCAGCCTTAAGTATTCAGTTCTGGTCCATTCTGAAGATGTGGCCAAGCCATCTTGAGCGTTGGTCTCCAGCACCACACTCTGGCTCTTAGTGTTCTTATAAAGGTCTTTATTAGAGATCTTCTCGGGACAGAAGATACAACACCAGCAGCATTCAGGACCCTCTAAACATGTAACAGATAAATATGAAAGACACTTCATGTCACCTGGATATGAAAGGCACCTTACTTATGAAACTTTACACATATATGAATGCGGACTTTTCAAGGTAAGGTAGTTGTGCTCCCTAATGATGGTGCTGGAGGGTGGCAATTCGCACAGACAAGGAAGAATTATACTGCGCCTGTGGACATTCAACAGGCAGATATGACAAATGCTGTAACTTCTAAGACTTTTCTGGTGAAGAAGACAGGTGTCTACAGTCAGGAAAGTCTAGTGTAGTGTAGTGCATTCCAGTGTGGAAACCAGGGGGCATACCAGCCACCTAAACACCCAAGACAACAGACACAAGTGCCTTAAAATGAAAGGCTTTAATTCCGTGGGAAACGTTTTCCACCCGTTTCCCACTAGCACCAATTATAGTACAGCCCAGGAATACAGCACACCGCACTCAACTCGTTTCGTTTTCCCCTTCCTCCACGCAAAAGCCTCGTCCCTGTTCCTCCTTACTGTGGCTCCTTTTAAGCCGCTCCCGGGAGCACTCCAGGTGGCTCTTTAGGATGGTCTGGACTTGCTCCCAGGTGTGGCTGAAGCCCAAAGTAGGGCTCTGCAGCTCCTGCAGGTCCCATAGCTCCTCCTGGTGGCTTCCACGGAACCCAACAGGGCTGTGCCGACAAATACTAATTCCCTATACAGCCCTGTGGGAATCTGAGGAGCCGTTGCAACCCATGGAAGCTGCCAAGTAGCAGATCGGGGAAGATTGCGAATTTCAAAAGCCATCTCCCAGTGTCCTTCCAATAACAAGACGCCCCGGCCGGGTAAAGATGACAGAAACAATTTATTTTTTGGTGACCTGCCCCTTCAAATGGGTGGAATGTTTAGCGGCATGTTTTTTATAACCGGTGTCACGCTGTTAACAAGCAATGAGAGGCACAACACTGTAAACCCCGGACCAGGGGACTCATGCATAATGCCGTGCGTAGAACTCACACATAACATGATGTAAGCACAAAAGCAGAAATGTGCTTATGCACAAAAAAATCCAGATGCATACATCTGTGCGAACGGCAGCTTCCATGTTCTGCTCCATAAATCCCAGTCAGCATGAAAAGTAACACACGTGCACTCGCCTGCTGTCCCGCCCCAAACTCCTCCCAGAATTACGCCTCTTTGAATATGCAAATCATTATAAATAGCTGTTAAGCTCAGTGTTCTGTGAAAAGACAATGGCAAAAGCACGAGGGAAAATAGAAGAATTTCAGTGAATATCAAGTGGAGGCAAAGAAAAACGTACTATTTGTTGGTTTAAACAGTGGGATAAACAAGAAAAGGAAGTTGATCGAGTGACATAGCGTGTTGGAGAAACTCGAAAGCTCAAGTTCACAAAGTCACACAGTGCCCGAAATAAAAAAAGAAATTGTCAGCTATCAAAGTCGCCGTGAAACGGCGAGTCCGTAGCCCACCGTCTGAGTGTCGTATGAAAGCTTATTAGGGTACAGAAAAAAAAAAAATAGGCACACGGTGGGAAAAAAGCATGAAATGTCAACTTTAATCTTGAAATTTCCACTTTAATCACGTAGTTTATTTGGTCATTAAAGTAGAACATCATAAACTTCATCATAATATCGTTTAATTTATTCAATTCTCAAATCCCATTGTAACTAAAGTAGCACGTTAAATGCTTTGTTTTGTATTTGATCTTCTATGTGCTCTGTATGTGAATCACTACATGCTGCTTAAACGGGCTTTCTCTTCCTCCGACAGGACACAGAATCCATTACATTTGTGATATTACAGCTCTCTGAATAATTAAAATACTGAGATGTATACGTGATGTCATTTTCATGATGATAGGAGTTAAAGCATGTTATTAAACATGAGAACACGGTGGCGCAGTGATTGTTCAAGTCTCACGTGCGTGACCTTCGATGAAATACTTTACTACAGCAGTCCTGTCTCTTTCAAACGTACTAACCTCCAATTCCTGTCCTTCCTTTTCTTTCTCCAAATACCCACTCGCCACACAATCAGCTCTGTAATAGACGTTAAGCCTTCTGTAGGCTTAGAACGCCGATTCTTGAAAACTTTTAAGGAACATCGAAATATCTTCATTGCACGTGTTTAATTATTCTATCCATCTATCTATACAGTGTCACGCCAGTCCCAGTGAAGCATACAGCGTGAGGCAGGAACAAACCGTGAACGGAGCACCAGCAGCTCGCTAGCGATGTGGCACCGTGTCCTCACATGTTTACTTATTAACAATATAGATTATTTAAATGATGTTAACATTTTATCTGTATAATGCAATAAATATATTTTGCTGCGTTTCATCTTACAAACTATATCGTCATCATATGTAAGTACGCGCTTTATAAAGTGGCTCAGGTTGATTACATCCTATGACGAAGAGTCAATCTGAACGAGATTGAAGACTGCAAAGTGATGGCAGGGGAAAGTGTCGTTAAGCAGCATAGGATGGTAGTCTGTAAGATGACGTTGGAGATCAAGAAGAGGAAGAGAGTGAGGGCAGAGCCAAGGATCAAATGGTGGAAGTTGAAAAAGGAAGACTGCAAGGGTGAGTTTAGGTTGAGTTTAGGGAGGAGGTGAGACAGGCACTGGGTGGCGGTGAAGAGTCACCAGACAGCTGGGCAACTACAGCAAAAGTAGTAAGGGTGACAGCAAGAAGGGTGCTTAGTGTGACATCTGAACAGAGGAAAAGGAAACCTGGTGGTGGAATGAGGAATTACAGGAGAGTATACAGAGGAAGAGGATGGCAAAGAAGAAGTGGGATAGTCAGAGTGATGCAGAAAGTAGACAAGAGTACAAGGAGATAAGGTTTAAGGTGAAGAGAGAGGTGGCGAAGGCTAACGAAAAGGCGTATGATGAGTTGTATGAGAGGTTGGACACTAAGGAGGGAGAAAAGGACCAGTGGGCTACAGAGAGGGGCCGAGCTGGGAAAGATGAGCAGCAGGTTAGGGTGATAAAGGATGAAGATGGAAACATACTCACAAGTGAGGAGAGCGTGTTGAGCAGATAGAGTACTTTGAGAGGCTGATGAATGAAGAGAACAAGAGAGAGAAGAGGTTGGATGATGTGGAGATAGTGAATCAGGAAGTGCAACGGATTAGCAAGGAGGAAGTAAGGACAGCTATGAAGAGGATGAAAAATGGAAAGGCCGTTGGTCCAGAAGGCATACCTGTGGAATCATGGAGGTGTTTAGGAGAGATGGCAGTGGAGTTTTTAACCAGATTGTTTAATGGGATCTTGGAAAGTGAGAGGATGATGAGGAGTGGAGAAGAAGTGTACTGGTGCCGATATTTAAGAATAAGGAGGATGTGCAGGACTGTAGTAACTACAGGGGAATAAAATTGATGAGCCACAGCATGAAGTTATGGGAAAGAGTAGTGGAAGCTCAGTTAAGAAGTGAGGTGATGATTAGTGAGCAGCAGGATGGTTTCATGCCAAGAAAGAGCACCACAGGTGAGATGTTTGTTCTGAGGATTTTGATGGAGAAGTTTAGAGAAGGCCAGAAGGAGTTGCATTGCGTCTTTGTGGACCTGGAGAAAGCAAATGACAGGGTGAGGAGAGAGGAGCTGTGGTGTTGTATGAGGAAGTCAGGAGTAGGAGAGAAGTACGTAAGAGTTGTACAGGATATGTATGACGGAAGTGTGACCGTGGTGAGGTCTGCGGTAGGAGTGACGGAGGTGGGATTACATCTGGGATCGGCTCGGAGCTCTTTTTTATTTGCAGTAGTGATGGACAGGTTGACAGATGAGATTAGACAGGAGTCCCCGTGGACTGTGATGTTTGCTGATGACATTGTGATCTGTAGTGATAGTAGGGAGCAGGTTGAGGAGACCCTGGAGAGGTGGAGATATGAGAGGAGAAGAATGAAGGTCAGTGGGACCACCAAGACAGAATACATGTGTGTGAATGAGAGGGAGGTCAGTAGAATGGTGAGGATGAGGGAGTAGAGTTGGCGAAGGTGGATGAGTTTAAATACTTGGGATCAACAGTACAGAGTAATGGGGATTGAGGAAGAGAAGTGAAGAAGAGAGTGCAGGCAGGGTGGAGTGGGTGGAGAAGAGTGTCAGGAGTGATTTGTGACAGACGGGTATAAGCAAGAGTGAAAGGGAAGGTCTACAGGGCGGTAGTGAGACCAGCTATGTCATATGGGTTGGAGACGGTGGCACAGGAGACAGAGCTGGAGGTGGCAGAGTTAAAGATGCTAAGATTTGCATTGGGTGTGACGAGGATGAACAGGATTAGAAATGAGGACATTAGAGGGTCAGCTCAAGTTGGATGGTTGGGAGACAAAGTCAGAGAGGCGAGATTGCGTTGGTTTGCACATCTGCAGAGGAGAGATGCTGAGTATACTGGGAAAGGTATGGTAAGGATAGAGCTGTGAGGGGAAGAGGAAAAGAGGAAGGCCTAAGAGAAGGTTTATGGATGTGGTGAGAGAGGACATGCAGGTGATGGGTGTGACAGAACAAGATGACAAGGACAGGAAGATATGGAAGAAGATGATCTGCTGTGGCAACCCCTAATGGGAGCAGCCAAAAGAAGAAGAAGAAGATGATCTATAGATAACCATTTTAAAGAAGATTTAATTGACACAATTTAAAAGGAAAAAAACATTTTATGGAGGGGTACTTATATTTTCACATGGCCGTTTGACCAATAAAATTAATTAATTAATTAATTAAACAGATGTGAATGATGGGTCAAACCCAGGCTGCCATACTGTATAACAGTCAGTTAGTCATTTTCTAACCTGCTTAGTTCTGGTTAGCGGGGGTCCGCTGGAGCCTGTCCCAGCTAGCATAGGGCACAAGGCAGGAATAAACCCTGGAGGGAGCACCAGTTTTTCACAGGATGAACACAAACTTACTTACTCTGATCTTATTGTGATAAACATACCAAAACTGAACACGACCTTTTCATTTACAAAACCACAGTGACATACGCATGTACAAAGAATTCAAATAAATTACAACAAAAAAACCAGAGACAAACAACATGCATTACGGAAAACATGCAATAATATTCAGACTTTGTATGCTGGATTGTCCAAACCGTCCATTAAAAAAAATATTAAGCTAAGGCCACCGGACAAAGGATGAGACCACGATGCCAAATTTCCGGTCTATTTAGTTGTGACCAGCAGTCATTAGGTCAGCAGTTGGCCATCCAGCCCCTGCTTGGACACAAGTCAAGTTCCCTTCAACTTTAGTCATATATAATGGTGGTTTGATGCCAGGTTTATCCATACTGATGACAAATGTTTTCAAGCTTCACTTGCAAGGGTCCAGCTTATTGGAGATAGTGACCACATCACCTCTGGACATGGAGAGAACAAAGACATTGGTACTTCATAACTGTCAATCCTAACAGTCTGCATAATTATAAAACAGGAGTTTTCAAACTGAGTACCTCTCAAGGAGGCATTTGGGGGCCTTTAACAGCAACAACATTTTTCCTGGAAATTCCAAGTAGGTCTGAAACACTCATCTGTAATGGATATTCCAACGTCAAGGTATTAAGAAGATCTGTATGGTAAAGAGCAACAACAAAGCGGTGTCTACAGGAGAACTTAAAACCCGACCCACATGGGAGGCTTGGTTTCCATTCTTCTGGTAGGTACCTTACTTACTCCTCTTCTTGAATTTCTGTGCATTCTGCCTTTGTCTGCTCCTTCAGTTCATGAGTTTTCTACGGTGCTAAGTTTTGTAAAGGCTACACATAAATGTCCTTGGGGCTTCTGGCAGGGGAACTTCCTGAATGCCATACTTAGGTCCTTAATGGCAGAAACAAAATTGTTGGTAACCCACAATGTTGAGGAGAAGTGCCAGTCAGCGGCTGGCCATCCAGCCCCTGCTTGGATACAAGGCAAGTTCCCTCCAACTTTAGTCATTTATAATGGTGGTTTGATGGCAGGTTTATCCATACTGATGACAAATGTTTCCAAATTTCACTTGCAAGGTTCCAGCTTAATGGAAATGGTGACCACATCACCTCTGGGCACAGACAGAACAAAGACAATGGGACTTCATAACTTTCAATCCTAACAGTCTGCGTAATTATAAAAAAGGAGTTTTCAAACTGAGTAACTCTCAAGGAGGCATTTGGGGGGGCTCCAACAGCAACAACATTTTTCCTGGAAATTCCAAGTAGGTCTGAAACACTCATCTGTAATGGAGAATCCAACGGCATGGTATTCAGAAGATCTGTAAGGTAAAGAGCAACATAGCTTTGTCTACAGGAGGACTTTAAACCGACCCTCAGGGGGAATCTTGGTTTCCATTCTTCTGGTAGGTACCTTACTTATTCCTCTTCTTGAATTTCTGTGCAGTCTGCCTTTGTCTGCTCCTTCAGTCTGTGAGTTTTCCACGGTGCTACATTTTGCGAGGGATACATTTAAATGTCCTCTGGGCTTCTGACAGGGTAACTTTCCAAATGCACAAACACAAGTCCATAATGGCAGAAACAAAATTGTTGGTAACCCACAATCTGTAGGAGAAGTTCTGGTCAGCAGCTGGCCATCCAGCCCCTCCTTGCACATGAGGCCAGTTACCTTCAATTTCAGTCATTTACAATCGTGGTTTGATGTTGGTTATATTCAAGTTCATTCCACACTTCACTTCCAGTTGTTCAGCTTGATAAAAGGATGACATGTTCAAGAAGGAATCGGGACAGACGAATGTGGAAGTGCTGAGGGAAACAACTATGGTGTTTATCCTAGGTATACCAAGTAGGTCTGAAATATTTATCTGTCCAGTAGATTCCAATGTAAAAGGTATTCAGATTATCTATAGGGTAAAGTGCAACAAATTATGCGATGTCTAACTTAGTGACATGGCTCTCAAGGTAAGCTAGACTGTCGTAGGTTTGAGTTCCTTTCCTCTGGCTGTTCCCTTACTCACTCCTCTTATTGAATTTCTGTGTAATTTGATTTTGTCTTCTCTCTCAGGGTAGGAGTTTGCCACAGTGCTAGGGTTTGTGAGAGCTGATGAACTGCACAGAAAGGTCCCCCAGACACTACACAAACCCCTAAAAAGTTGAGCTCCAGCTAAATGATAAGCAAACAAGAAAAGCATTGTGACTCACAGGTATTAGGAGAAGTGCAGGCCACCAGTTGACTGTCTAGCTCCCTCCTTCGACTCAGCACAGGCTACTGCAGCATTTCTCAACCTTTAAGTATTTGCGACCCGAGTTTTCATAACAGTTTTAATCGCGCCCCCTACCGTTTTTTTGAAACGTAGATCCATATTTTATTAACCTACTTAACGACATTTATCTAACTCTGTATTTATTGTTCTAGTATCAGAATGTAGTTTAAGTTAATTTGTTTTGGTTTCACCAGATTTTTTTTTCATATTTTGAATTCTTGTTTTCTTTTTTTTCACATCTTCGCGCCCCCCTTTTTGTTACTTCGCGCCCCCTTAGGGGGCCCCACCCCACAGGTTGAGAACCACTAGGTTACCGTCAGTTTGAGTGTGATAGAGGGATGGTGTGATGCTGGTTTTATTCCAATCCATTCCACGCTCCATTTATAAGGGTTCAACTTGATGAAGTTGGTGGTCACTGCACATGAGAGAGAACAAAGACAATGGAACTTGGTCACAGTTTATCCTAACAGTTTTCACGATTAGTAAAAAAAAACTAAATAAGGAGTCTTCAGAAGCCAATGAGGAACCTCGAAAGAAGCCATTTTGGGGGACCCCAGCAGCAAATTAATTTTTTTTTTCTTGGAATTTTGAGTAATTTCTTCAGTTTTGATTCCAACATAAAATGTATCTTCAAGATCAGAAAGGTTAAGTGAAATCAAGCCTTTTCCAACTTACTGTATGAAGGAGGACTTTAAGCTGACTTTCAAGTTAAGTGGTTGCTCAGTTACCTCACTTACTCCTCTTGCTGAACCCCACGTATTCTACATTCGTCTTCTCCCTCAGTCCGTGACCTTTTATTTATAAGGTCTGAACGAGCTCATGTCCCCTGGACGTCTGTCACAAATAACTGCCAGAGTCACAAAATGGTTTAAGGGAGACGTTTCAAACACGTGGTGAACCATCCAGGTGGAGGACGATGTCGATTGTCTCAACATGTAGGAATGGAGAATTTGCTAGAGCTCAAGAGGAAAACTTTTTTTTGCATATTACTGTAGAATGGCGGCGTGGGATTAGACTCAGAGGAAGGTCTAACAACTGGTGAATGGAAAAAAGGTAAGGACTCAGCAAACTGCTACAAAGATCCTAGAAGAGCTGAGCTCAGATGGCCGTACTGCTCACCTGGAACCTTCCGGAAAGTTGATCTTTCAATGCTGAACAATGCATGTCTAACCAGTGTGCATTCGGTGCACTCATGAAGCGAGATGTGTGACACTGAAATCTGCTTTGCCGTTTGTGTATGCTGATTATGCCTTAAAGTTATTTTCTAGACTTCCCTCATCTGTAGAGGTCCATCGATGGTTTGTTGCTGGTGAAGTTCCCACAGCTCCTCCTTGATTTGCTGGATCACTTCATATTTCATTCGTTTTCACAACATGGAAGGAGTTTTACTTTTAGGACAATGTGAACAAACCGTTTTGGCGTGAGGGCTACCGACGCACATTCTCACGTCTTCACTTCCATTTCCCGTTTCTGCCCTTCCTCACCCGTGTGAATTCTTGTGTGTCTCTTAAGTTGGCTTGTTTGTGAGAAACACTTGCCACATTCCAGGCAGCAATGAGGTTTTTCTCCCGTGTGAGTTCTTATGTGGCTGTGCAGACTGCTCAAGTGTGAAAATCTTTTGTCGCATTTAGGGCAGCAGTGGGGTCTCTCTCCTGTGTGAATTCGCTTATGGCTGTTTAAACTGCTGATTTGGGAGAATTTTTTGCCACACTCTGTACACCCATGAGGCTTCTCTCCAGTGTGGACTCTTGCATGGCTTCGAAGACGGCTTATTTCTGAAAACTGTCTCCCACAATCTGAACACAAATACGGTTTCTCTCCCGTGTGGATTTTCATGTGTCTCTGAAGACAACTTACTTGTGAGAATCGTTTGCCACACTCTGTACAACAATAAGGTTTCTCTCCAGTGTGGGTTCTTGTATGGCTTCGAAGACGGCTTAGTTCTGAAAATTGTTTGCCACATTCCATACAGCAATGGGGTTTCTCGCCAGTGTGAATTCTCATGTGGCTCCGCAGACTGCTGAGTTCTGTGAATTGTTTGCCACATTCAGAACAGAAATGAGGTTTCAGCCCGGTGTGAATTTTAACATGCCTTCTAAGGTGACTTATTTGTGAGAAGCATTTACCACATTCAGGGCAGGAATGAGGCCTCTCGCCAGTGTGTATTCTTATGTGGCTCTGAAGGCTGCTAATCTGTGAGAATTTTTTACCACATTCAGAACAGGAGTATGGTTTCTCTCCAGTGTGAATTCTCCGGTGATCCTGAAGATTCCCAATTTGTGAGAATCGCTTCCCACATACTAAACAGCAGTGAGGTTTCTCACCAGTGTGAACTCTCATGTGGCTCTGAAGGTTTCCTATCTGTATGAATTGCTTCCCACATTCAAAACAACTATGAGGCTTCTCTCCTGTGTGGATTCTCATGTGGTTCTGAAGGCAGCTAAATCGTGAGAAATGTTTGCCACACTCAGAACAGCAGTGAGGCTTTTCTCCAGTGTGAATCTTTATGTGTCGCTCAAGGCTGCCTTTGACAGAGAATTGCCTTCCACATTCGGTACAGCAATGAGGCTTCTCTCCACTGTGAATTCTCAGGTGTCTCCGGAGATGACTGGATTGTGAGAATCGTTTGCCACATTCAGAACAGCAATGAGGTTTATCTCCGGTGTGAGTTTTCATGTGGCTCAGAAGCCCTTTTTTGTTTA
>JANRMT010062807.1:7814256-7837230 GCA_026402145.1 Polypterus bichir lapradei
CATGGAAACCACTTGGTAAGTGACAGTTCTTTGATCGATGGTGATTATCTCGATAGACATGTTAATGGGGGTACGGTTGGAATGATAAAGGAAATGGGTACCTGAACAATGTAAAGTAAGTCTAAAATACGTACACAATAACTATAATCGTAATAGATGAATAATAAAACAGAGGAGAAGCCATGGATTAAATAAAAAGACTGCAGTTATCAGCAGGGAGACGTGAATCCCGTGGCGAAGCAAAGAAGGGAATGTAGAGACTGGAGCGACAGACGGCCTTATATAGGCAGGCAGCCAACAACGTGGGAGGCGTTGGGATGGGGGACCCAATGCCGCCTCACACGGTGACCGAGCTGCAGGCTATGGACGTATATATGTACGTAAGTAGGATTCAGTTAGCTTTGGGAACCCGCGTACCAAATTTCTTGAAGATGGGCCCATAAGTAACAAAGACTGTTGAAAAGTTCAATATGGCGGCCGAAAGTGGCATCATACCACCGAAATAAGTACCAAATTTCAGCCTTATACCTACATGGGAAGTTGCAGAATTAGTGACGTTGGAAAGTTCAATATGGTGGCTAAAAGTGGCGTCACACCACTGAAATAAGTACGTACATTGGTTTTGGTTAGCGCAGGGAAGCCGCCCACCAAATTTCCTGAAGATGGGGCCATGAATAAGAAAGTTCAACATGGCGGACGTTGTTGACCGTTATGACCTTTACACGTAGAATTTCGAAATGAAACCTGCTTAACTTTTATAAGTAAGCTGTAAGGAATGAGCCTGCCAAATTTCAGCCTTCTACCTACACGGGAAGTTGGAGAAGTAGTGACGTTTGGAAAATTCAATATGGCGGCCAACAGTGGCGTCATACCACCGAAATAAGTACGTACATCGGTTTTGGTTAGCGCAGGGAAGCCACCTACCAAATTTTGTGAAGATGGGGTCAGCCTTCTACCTACACGGGAAGTTGGAAAATTAGTGACGTTGGAAAGTTCAATATGGCGGCCAACAGTGGCGTCATACCATCGAAATAAGTACGTAAATCGGTTTTGGTTAGCACAGGGAAGCCGCCTACCAAATTTCATGAAGATGGGGCCATAAATAAGAAAGTTCAACATGACCGTTATCGACCATTATGACCGTTACGTGTAGAATTTCGAAATGAAACCTGCTTAACTTTTGTAAGGAAGCTGTAAGGAATGAGCCTGCCAAATTTCAGTCTTCTACCTACACGGGAAGTTGGAGAATTAGTGATAAGTGAGTCAGTGAGTGAGTGAGGGCTTTGCCTTTAGATAATACATTTGGAAATTCATCAATAAAGAATGCGTTGTATTTCGGCGGACAATAAACGGTAAGTAGCAGAGAATGGGGGCCTCCTTGAATAACTTGAGCAAGGTACTCGAAAGATGTGAAATTACCAAAAATTGATAACATTATAATTTAACTGGCTGGAAAAAAATACTTGCGAGGCTGCTGCCTTTCTTCTCTTGGCGAACAGAATGAAAGAAATTATAGCCTTAAACCTCTTAAAGGACACCAGCCATGCTTCAAAAAGAATTAAATAATCTGCTTTCCTTTCTCCGATAAAGTCATTTAAGTTGAAATGTTTTACTAGTGAAAGCCCTGATATTAAATAAGGCCATATTAAGCGGTGTTTTAGCACCTAGCTCTACATAAGCCTTGGGTTGACCGGAGACAAATATTAAATTGCTTGGCCTGTACTTTCTAGCCGATCTCCTTTTCTTTACAATAGGGATATTCCTGCAGATGGCACATCACAAACATTAACACAGCTTTAATACCAAATGGCATCTAACAGAGACTTATGCATGGCATTTGTCATTCCAACACATGGTGCACCACAAACATTTCTTGTAATGTATTTTATTACTAAAAATGTTTGTGATGCTCCATCTGTTTAAATTACAAATGCTTTGCATTGTATTGCTACACAATTCAGTGGGTACGGAAAGTATTCAGACCCCCTTCAATTTTTCATTCTTTGTTATATTGCAGCCATTTGCTAAAATCATTTTAATTATTTTTTTTCCTCATCAATGTACACACAGCACCCTATATTGACAGACAAAAAAAAGAATTTTTGAAATTGTTGCAGATTTATTAAAAAAGAAAAACTGAAATATCACATGGTCCTAAGTATTCAGACCCTTTGCTGTGACACTCAGGTGCTTTCCATTTCTTCTGATCATCCTTGAGATCCCCTTCATTTGAGTCCAGCTGTGTTTGATTATACTGATTGGACTTGATTAGGAAAGCCACACACCTGTCTATATAAGACCTTACAGCTCACAATGCATGTCAGAGCAAATGAGAATCATGAGGTCAAAGGAACTGCCTGAAGAGCTCAGAGACAGAATTGTGGCAAGGCACAGATCTGGCCAAGGTTACAAAAAAATTTCTGCTGCACTTAAGGTTCCCAAGAGCACAGTGGCCTCCATAATCCTTAAATGGAAGACGTTTGGGACGACCAGAACCCTTCCTAGAGCTGGCCGTCCAGCCAAGCTGAGCTACTGGGGGAGAAGAGCCTTGGTGAGAGAGGTAAAGAAGAACCCAAAGATCACTTTGGCTGAGCTCCAGAGATGCAGTCAGGAGATGGGAGAAAGTTGTAGAAAGTCAACCATCACTGCAGCCCTCCACCAGTCAGGGCTTTATGGCAGAGTGTCCTCAGTGCAAGACACATGACAGCCCGCATGGAGTTTGCTAAAAGACACCTGAAGGACTCTGAGATGGTGAGAAATAAGATTCTCTGGTCTGATGAGACCAAGATAGAACTTTTTGGCCTTAATTCTAAGCGGTATGTGTGGAGACAACCAGGCACTGCTCATCACTTGTCCAATACAGTCCCCACAGTGAAGCATGGCGGTGGCAGCATCATGCTGTGGGGGTGTTTTTCAGCTGCAGGGACAGGACGACTGGTTGCAATCGAGGGAAAGATGAATGCGGCCAAGTACAGGGATATCCTGGACAAAAACCTTCTCCAGAGTGCTAAGGACCTCAGACTGGGCCGAGGGTTTACCTTCCAACAAGACAATGACCCTAAGCACACAGCTAAAATAATGAAGGAGTGGCTTCACAACAACTCTGTGACTGTTCTTGAATGGCCCAGCCAGAGCCCTGACTTAAACCCAATTGAGCATCTCTGGAGAGACCTAAAAATGGCTGTCCACCAACGTTTACCATCCAACCTGACAGAACTGGAGAGGATCTGCAAGGAGGAATGGCAGAGGATCCCCAAATCCAGGTGTGAAAAACTTGCTGCATCTTTCCCAAGAAGACTCATGGCTGTATTAGCTCAAAAGGCTGCTTCTACTAAATACTGAGCAAAGGGTCTGAATACTTAGGACCTTAGGCAAGCATTAGATCTTCATGCCAGGATAAAAATGATCTACTTGAAAAGGTGACACATCACATTGACATTGCGTGTCATCACTTCCTTCTTCTTCTTCTTTGGCTGCTCCCTTTAGGGGTTGCCACAGTGGATCATCTTCTTCCATATCTTACTGTCCTCTCCATCTTGCACTGTCAAACCCATCATCTGCATGTCCTCTCTCAGCACATCCATAAACCTTCTCTTAGGCCTTCCTCTTTTCCATTTCCCTGGCAGCTCTATCCTTAGCATCCTTCTCCCAACATACCCAGCATCTCTCCTCTGCACATGTCCAAACTAATGCAATCTCGACTCTCTGACTTTGTCTCCCAACCGTCCAACTTGAGCTGACCCTCTAATGTCCACATTTCTAATCCTGTCCATTCTCGTCACACCGAATGCAAATCTTAGCATCTTTAACTCTGTCACCTCCAGCTCTGTCTCCTGTGCCTCCGTCTCCAGCCCATATAACATAGCTGGTCTCACTACCATCCTGTAGACCTTCCCTTTCACCCTTGCTGATACCCGTCTGTCACAAATTCTGTCACTCCACCCTGCCTGCACTCTCTTCTTCACCTCTCCCCCTTTACTCTGTACTGTTGATCCCAAGTATTTAAACTCCTCCACCTTCACCAACTCTACTCCCTCATCCTCACCATTCCTCTGACCTCCCTCCCATTCACACACATGTATTCTGTCTTGGTGGTCCTACTGACCTTCTTTCCTCTCCTCTCTTATCTCCACCTCTCCAGGGTCTCCTCAACCTGCTCCCTACTATCTCTACAGATCACAATGTCATCAGCAAACATCACAGTCCACAGGGACTCCTATCTAATCTCGTCTGTCAGCCTGTCCATCACCATTGCTAACAAGAAACGGCTCAGAGCCGATCCCTGATGTAATCCCACCTCCGCCACTCCTACTGCAGACCTCACAACTGTCACACTTCCCTCATACATATCCTGTACAACTCTCATGTACTTCTCTGCCACTCCCGACTTCCTCATACAATACCACAGCTCCTCTCAGTCACCCTGTCATTTGCTTTCTTCAGGTCCACAAAGACGCAATGCAACTCCTTCTGGCCTTCTCTAAACTTCTCCATCAACTTCCTCAGAGCAAACATCTCATCTATGATGCTCTTTCTTGGCATGAAACCATCCTGCTGCTCACTCATCATCACCTCACTTCTTAACTGAGCTTCCACTACTCTTTCCCATAACTTTATGCTGTGGCTCATCAGTTTTATTCTCCTGTAGTCACTGCAGTCCTGCACATCCCCCTTATTCTTAAATATCAGCACCAGTGCACTTCTTTTCCACTCCTCATCACCCTCTCACTTTCCAAGATTCCATTAAACAATCTGGTTAAAAACTCCACTGCCATCTCTCCTAAACACCTCCAAACTTCCACAGGTATGTCATCCGGACCAACGGCCTTTCCATTTTTCATCCTCTTCATCGCTTTCCTTACTTCCTCCTTGCTAATCCGTTGCACTTCCTGATTCACTATCTCCACATCACTAACCTCTTCTCTCTCTCGTCCTCTTCATTCTCATCACCTAAATTAACACAAATGTCACATGGAAGAAGTCGGTCCATGCCAACGTTTTTTGCCACTTCAGAGCCATCCAATTAGAATCAAGTGCGCAGGTGCCAAAGACGAGAGCCTCCTTAGGGAGTTTCCGATTTAAAGCAGGGATATCAGGGCTCTGGTCTTCCCCCTTTGACGTGACTCAAGAGCAGAAGAGCTCAGGAAGAAGACCGCATGGATGACGAGAAGTCTGCCAAGCGATGTTGTGAATTTGGCCATTTCACTGTTAAAGGGGTTTCAAAAGGCTGGACAGGCTGGCTCTGCAAATTCAGCTCAACCACAGGACAGTTTGATCCAAACAGAAGTCTCCAAGAACTGGGATCTGCTGGTAACTCTGGGCAGGTTTGGGGTCCAAGTGCAGCCGTCTACCATCAGAAAGAGACGTGTGACCTGAATGTGAGAGTGACAGGTCATTAAAAATCAGAATCAAAATTACAGCAAGGCATCATGTGTAACATCTAGGCCAGTGATTCTTAACCTTTTTGGAGTAACGGACCCCTTTAAGAATTTGATGAAAGTTGTGGACCCCCTTCCCCAAGAAATGTTCTCATAAACACAACTTTGCATGCAATGAATATGATGTACTTTATCTATCGAGGTTTGATTGTCTCATATAAACTGCTCCAAAAAATGAAAGGACCACTTTGAAAACACATCAGGTCTCAATGGGGTAAAATAAATCCTGCCTGCTATCTCTACTTTTATGGACTGATGTGGTGATGTGTGAGGAACAAAAGGATGGAAATGAAAATGATCAACCGACAGAGAGAGGGCTGAACTCAAAGACACCCCAAAGGGAAAAAGATGGTCAGGCATGCAAGCAGGTGAGTCCATTTTGATGAAAATTCATTGAAGCAACTCCAAATCGTACTCAGTAGTTTGGATGCTACCCATATAACTGACAACGTCCTAATGAGACGATGGATGGTGTCCTGGGGGATCTCCTCCCAGATCTGGACCAGGCCATCACTGAGCTCCTGGACAGTCTGAGGCGTCGGATGGACCCAAACATAATGTGCCACCCAGAGGTGTTCTATTGGATTGAGGTCCGGCAAGTGAGCATGGCGTGGGGGAGCGCAGACATCCTCTCACCACATGAGGCCAAGCATTGTCATGCACCAGGAGGAACCAGCATAGGGTCTGATAATGGGTGGTCCAAAGATTTCATCCCGATACCTAATGGCAATCAAGGTGCCGTTGTCTAGCCTGTAGAGTTCTGTGCATCCATCCATGGATATGCCTCCCTCCCCAGACTGACCATCACTGACCCCCCACCAAACCGGTCATACTGAACGATGTCACTGGCAGCATAACGTTCTCCATGGCTTCTCCAGACCCTTTCACGTCTGTCACGTGTGCTCAGGATGTACCTGCTTTCATCTGTGAAAAGCACAGGGCGCCAGTGGTGGACCTGTCAATTCTGGTATTCTATGGCAAATGCCAGTTGAGCTCCACGGTGCCCACTAGAGGACATCGGGCCCTCAGGCCAACCTCATGAAGTCTGTTTCTGATTGTTTGCTCAGAGAAATTCACACCAATGGCCTGCCTGCCTGCCTGCCTGCTGGAGGTCATTTTGTAGGCTCTGCCAGTGCCCATCCTGTTCCTCCTTACCCAAAGGAGCAGATAGCGGTGGGTCTTGATGATGGGTTAAGGACCTTCTACGAGTGGCCCTGTCCATCTCTCCTAGAGGAACTGCCTGTCTGTCTCCTGGAATCTCCTCCATGCCCTTGAGACTGTGCTGGGAGACACGGCAAACCTTCTGGCAATGCCACATATTGATGTACCTGCCATCCTGGAGAAGTTGGACTACCTGTGCCAGCTCTGTAGGGTCCAGGTATGGCCTCATGCTACCAGTAGTGACACTGACTGTAGCCAAATGCAAAATGAGTGACAAAACACATGAGGAGGGAAAAATGTGAGTGGCCTCCCTCCACCTGTTAAACCATTCATTCCCATTTTGGGGGTCATCTCTCTCATTGTTGTCCCTCTAGTGCACCAAAGCAGCTGAAACTGATGAGCAAGCCCCTCTGGAACTTAGCTGACCGGATCAATAGCCCTCAAGTGTCACTGACTTGATGCTATCTTCTTATTCAAAAGGGTTCCTTTCATTATTTTGAGCAGTTAATATGACATACACAAAGTATTATTAAACTTTAAAGTAAACAATCTAAAAAGAAGATTCTCATTTTTTAATGCAAAAGTTAACGTCCACTCATTAGAATTATGAAATAAAATCCTCTTGTGCAAATTAAAACAGACCTACTATTACTACTACTACATTTTCTACTGCCATGACTACCACCACATCTACTCTAAATCAACAGTGCTGGGCTTTATAGTGAATTTAAATGTTTATTTTTATCTGACCATCTTGGACCTCCTGAAACCCATAGGGGGTCCATGGACCTCAACTTAAGAACCCCTAATCTAGGCCTTCTGGAAAAATGTGCTCTGGACAGATGACTGAAAGAGAGAGAGAGTGAGAGAGTTGTTGGGTTACAGCAACAGTAGATAACGTTTGACCGCATTTCAGGAAAATAACCTCCTACCAAACTGTGAAGCACATTGTGGGGAGATGTTCCTGTGTGGGGTTCCCTTGTTGCCTCAGGGTCTGCCAAGTCAACTGTCGATCTGCTTCAAATGTCAATGGGGAAGCCATCTGTCTGAAGTTGGACCCAAAATGAACCTTTAAACACGACAATGATCCAAAGTGGACTAGCAAATCCACACGAGAATGGTTCAAGAAGAAGACATGGAAGGTTGTGGTCTGGCCAGGTTTAAACCCTGGGCAGGACCTGCCAGAAAGCTCACAAACAACGATTAGATATCAGATATATTTATTTTCTCCCAAGGAGAAATAAGAACCTCTTGCAAATGAAGGAATTGTGCAGGCAAAAGTGGTCCAAATCTTCACCGAGACTGGTGGGCAGTTATGGCAAAGGCCAATATGAATGATTGTAAAGTCAAATTTTGCTTTCACCTTTAAATGTTGCCACTCTGTTCATGAAGATCTGCTGTGTCTCTGCACATATATTTGGGAAAAGTCAAGTTTCCATGGGGTGCACTTACTTTTTCATGCAGCTGCATTTCAGTAACTGACAGTATGGTGTAGTGCAGGGGTGTCCAAGTCTGGGCCTGGTGGGCCGCAGTGGCTGCATGTTTTCATTCAAATCCTTTTCTTAATCAGTGACCAGTTTTCACTGTGGATTCACTCCTTTTCCCTTCATTTTACTAGCCCTGTTTTTAAGGATTCAGTCCTCTCAATTGGTTCTTTTATTCATTAAATGGCAGTCAAACAGAAATGAGACATGAAATTAGACAACAGATGACCAGCTAAACTCCAACCAATTACACTCCAACCAATCTTTTAATTAGAAGCTGTTAATTAAACCCGTTCTTTAATTCCATGGCCTGTTGCTGCTCTCATTCCAACACAGCAGACATTTCCCAAACTGTTGATTTTCTGATTTTTTCTAAGAGCAACGTCAAAATGTTTTGGTGACCTGAGAGATCAGCCTTGCTGAGACCTTCACCTTTCTTTATTTTCAGATATCGTGTGATGGGCACAGGTGAGCTGGTCATCTGTTGTATGTTGTTATTGTGCGGCTGCTAGTTAAGGAAAGAGGGTAACAACTGAAGAGCCTGAGTCAAGTTAATTAAAACTAAGACAAAAGAAATTAATTTAAAGTAAAAACTGGTCACTAATGAAGAAGATGGTTAGAATGAAAACCTGCAGCCACTGCGGCCCTCCAGCACACCCCGGAGTAGTGGAAAAGACCCTGAAGTTGTGTGTTAAAATCCCACTACTGACACCAGTACGTGTGAACATGAGGTTCTGCTGAAGCTTTATAACACACTGGTGAGGCCTCATCTAAAGTCCTGGGTGTAGTTTGGGACTCCAGGCTACAGAAAGGACATAGCAGCACTATAAAAGGTCCCGAGGAGAACAACTAGGCTGATTCAGGGCTACAGGGGATGAACAAAGAGGAGTGACAGAAGGAGCTGAGCCTTTACAGTTTAAGCAAAAGAAGATTAAGAGGAGACCTGACTGAAGTGTTTAAAATTATGAAGGGAATTAGTCCAGTGGGTCTAGACTGGGAGTTTAAAACGGGGACACAGTTGGAAACTTGTGAAGGGTAAATTTCACACAAGCATTTGGAAGATTTTCATCACAGAGAGAGCCACAGACACTTGGAATAAATGACCAAGTAGTGTGGTGGACACTTTTAGGGATCTTCAAAACTTAACTTTTAGGAGAATGATGTGCATCAGCTTTGTTGGACTGAATGGCCTGTTCTCTTCTAGATTGTTCTGTAGTTCTAATAAGCAAATCACTTCACCTGTCTGTGCTCCAATTAGAATCTCAAAACAAAAAAAAAAAAAACAAACAAACAAATAAACAAAAGCAACCAATTGTACCTCCAATGTTGTAAGTCACCTTGGGTAAAGGAATGAGCCAAATCAGTTAATGTGATTGTGGAATAACTCTTCTAGGGTCCATTTGGCACCATCTATTTATGAACTACTAACTGGGCACCACATCCCTCTGAACATTAGAACACTCTAGACGAGAACAGGCCATTCAGCCCAACAAAGCTCGCCAGTCCTATCCACTTGTTTCCTCCAAGAAAACATTAAGTCGAGTTTTGAAAGTCCCTAACGTCTTTCTGTCCACCATACTACTTGGTAGCTTATTCCAAGTGTCTATCATTCTTTGTGTAAAGAAAAACTTCCTAATGTTTGTGCGAAATTTACCCTTAACAAGTTTCCAACTGTGCCCCCGTGTTCTTGATGAACTAATTTTAAAGTCACTATCTTGATCCACTGGACTAATTCCCTTCATAATGTTAAACACTTCACTCATGTCACCTCTTAAGCTCATTTTAAACTGTAAAGGCTCTTTTAATCTTTCCTCATAACTCATCCCCTGTAGTCCTCTAATCAGCCTAGTTGCTCTCCTCTGGACCTTTTCTAGTGCTGCTATGTCCTTTTTGTAGCCTGGAGACCAAAACTGCACCCAGGACTCCAGATGAGGCCTCACCAGTGTGTTATGAAGCTTGAGCAGAGCCTCCTATGGCTTGTACTGCACATGTCAAGGCGCTATATAACCTGACATTCTGTTAGCCTTCTTAACGGCTTCTGAACACTGTCGGGAAGTTGATAGCTTAGAGTCCACTATGACTCCTAAATCCTTCTCATAAGGTGGACTCTCGATTTTTCTGACCGCCCATTGTGTTTTCAAACCTAACATTTTTACTTCCTATGTGTAATACTTTACATTTACTGACATTAAATCTCATCTGCCACAAATCTGCCCAAGCCTGTCTGCTGTCCAAGTCCTTCTGTGATGATATAACGGATTCCAAATTATCTGCTAATCCACCGAGATCCACCGATCTTGGTATCATCTGCAAACTTCACCAGCTTGTTCCTTATATTCCTATCTAAATCATTTATATTTAAAAATAGCAGCGGCCCTAGCACTGACCCCTGCTGGTCACCACTCTTAACATCGGCCAGTTCTGATAAGGTTCCTCGCTCCATCACCCTCTGCTTCCTGTGTCTGAGCCAATTCTGTACCCATCTAACAATGTCACCCTGAACTGCCACTTCTTTTAATTTGATGCCCAACCTCTCATGTGGCACCTTATCAAATGCTTTCTGAAAGTCCAGATAAATAATATCATATGCTCCACTTTGATCATATGCTTTTGTTGTCTCATATAGAATTCCAACATGTTAGTAAAACATGACCTCCCTCTTCTGACCCCACGCTGACTGTTCCTAATAACTCCTGTCCTTGCCATGTGTTGCTCAATCTTATCCTTAATAATTCCTTCCATTAATTTACATGTTAAGCTTACTGGCCTATAGTTGCTCTGATCTGCCCTGTCACCCTTTTTATATAATGGGATGATATTTGCCATTTTCCAGTCCTTCTGAATCTCTCCATTGCACAGTGACTTCCTAAAAATATGTGTCAAGGGTTTATATATGTACTCACTAGCCTCCTTAAGAACACGAGGATAAATATTATCTGGGCCTGGTGATTTGTTTGATTTCATCTTATTTAATTTGAAGAGCTCTTCTCCCTCCACAATTTCCAAATACCTCAGTAGCTCCTTAGTAGTCCCTGTTACCGCTCTGAGGTTATCCACTTGCTCACTTGTAAGCACCTCAGAAAAATATAAGCTGTCTGTGTCTTTTAATTCCCATTTACTATTCCTGATGCACTTCACCTCCTCCTTGATTGTTCTTTTACTACTAAAATACTGAAAGAATCTCTTAGGGTCTTCTTTTGCCTTATCTGCTCTATTCCTCTCCAACTGTCTTTTAGCCTCCCTGATATCCTCTTAATGCAGTGGTTCTCAACCTGTGGGGTAGGACCCCCTGGGGGGGGGGGCGCGAAGTAACAAAAAGGGGGGCGCGAAAAAAAAAATCAAGAATCAAAAATATGAAAAAAAAATCTGTTGAAACCAAAACAAATTAACTTAAACTACATTCTGATACTAGAACAATAAATATAGAGTTAGGTAAATGTCGATAAAAGTTAAGTAGGTATAATAAAATATGCATCTACATTTCAAAAGAATGTTGGGGGGGGCACGATTAAAGCTGTTATGAAAACTTGGGTCGCAAATACTTAAAGGTTAAGAAACGCTGTCTTAATGGTTGCCCTCATGTTCTCATACGCTCTATGATTCACTTTGCAGTCATTAGTCTTATATGCCTTATAAAGCAGTTTTTTCCTTTGGAACTTCTTTTTTAAAATCTTTATTAATCCACCGTGGAGTTTTTGTTAGTTTCCTATTAATACCACCACTCTGGTGGTCGTGTGACACAGAACATAGCAGAAAGAGAGTGATTGTCGTAACTAACTGTAAGGCTTTCATATCGGTAGACGTTTCTTTAAGTCCATTTTACGGGGAGGCAGTTATAATACTTGGATCCTAATTAGACCACCACCACCTCCCAACCCCAATCCCAACACCCTCAAATCCACACATTACTGCAGATGATTTCTACAGCTCATGTATGATTATGATATACAGGAGAAAAAAGGGGAAGGAAATCCCCTTCAAAGATCCCGTAATGCATGGATTTGATTTAAAACAAGAATTTTCAGAAAGAGAGGAATCCACTCATCCCGTCAAGCCTGCCGTTTCTTTAATTAACAACAGAGATGTTCCAATGTCTCATGCGGATGTGAGACAGGCAGTGAAATTAACCAATACGCCAGCGGACACCCGTAGGCATCGTCGAATGTGCTTGGGGAGGGAGCGAGGTTGATCGAATTCGGGTTTGATCCCAACCCACTCCCCAATATTTTAATGACAGTTTCACTAAATGGCGATATGGTTAATATTTTTTTCATTCCCTTCCGAAATTAAGTAATTTTATTTTCCTGAACATTAAAATCTCTTCGGCAAAAAAAAAAAAAAAATCCTGCTTCAGTGATCTTTACAATTTGTAAAACTGAATGCACGTATAGATAGTGAGGTCTGATAAGGCTGCATAGGATGATGGGAAGTGAAGTCCATTAACAGGAGGTTTTCAGTGCACACGCGCCAGTTGTCATCGCGTTATCCGAGTGTGTGCGAGATTTCCGTCGGGTTTGGGGTTTTCCCTTCCCACATGGCGGTGTGAATGAAGGCAGCGCTTTGTTTGCGGTTGTCAGCGCGAGCGGCGTTTCAAAAGGAAGAGACGACAGTGCGACGTTTGGATCGGGACCCGAAGAGGCGAGAAGCAGACAAGGGGAGCAACAGTGCATAAATCCCGGTGAGTGTTGACTACAGCCTTTTGTTATGCACTTAATGCATTGATCTAGCCGGCGTCAGGCGAATATTCACTTGAGAAAGATGTCCTTATTGGGGATTCAGTAAACGATGTTATTTATTGAAGTGCGCGCATCATTTGACAGTTCGTCGCCGCTCCTCCCTGCGTATCCACCCCATGTTGCGTGGTCGACATTCTGCACGTGAGCAATGACGGATTTGCCAAGGCGAAATCCCCTAAAGAGTGGCAGACTTCCGTAAAAGGCGACTTCTCGGTGGCAAAATACTCGGACTGTAGCAGCAGGTACGTGGCCAGAAGCCACAAAGTGGGTGCGCTTGAGGTACAGTCAGGTGAGCGAGCAACCCCGGCTTCAGACCCAAAACGATAAGGGGATCGCTTGAGAAGTGTTATCAAGTCCCGCAAATCCCCTTACTACCAGTTTATAAAACAGCACGGGTGGAGGGGATTGACACGGGACGAGGATAGGGTTAGCCGATCTCGGTGTCCTCCTGGAGTCAGGGCTGGAGTTTGGAGCTGTCATTATAAAGCAGTACGAGTCCCCAGCCCATGAACAGGATTCCCCAAATCCCTTGAACGCCTCAAAATCATTTTGTGGAGTGTCAGTTCTGGAAAGTACATTTATAAAAAAAAAAAAAAAAAAAAATGATGCCGTGGGTATTAAAAATCACCAAGTGCCATTTGTTTTATTTGTTTTTACACAATATGCTTTGGTGCAGATTTAGATATAAGTTTAGTTATTTAATAAAAGGCACAACTACAGGCACTATTCCAAATGCGGCCTTCATAGTGCATTGTACTCCACACATAGGGGCGCTATATAACCTAACATCTTATTAACCTTGGGAATCGCTTCATTTGTTCTATTTGGCAGGGCTGACATATTAAATAACGGGTAAATTTTTCCACCTATTCAAGCCATCCAAACACGATATCCTTTGTCGGCTTGAGACTTTGCACTTAAATCACAAACAACATATATAGGCTTCATGAAGCAGTGCATTCTCTGTATGTCAGACAAGCAAAATAATCCATATATTGTTTGCGGAAAATATGTGAAACAGTAAAAACAGATTAGCAACAGTAAACAATAAAATAAAACATAGTCAATTAAAACAATACAAATGGATTATATTAAGCTGAATGCAAAACAAAAACATGGCTCATGCAGGCTTCTCTAAATACCTCAACAATTTCAAGCTTCATCCCGATTGTGATGGAAAAAGATGCAAAGCTTCAAAATAAATGTGATCTGATGGTGTTGTGGAGGGAAAACGAGCCGAGTCTTCAGAAAGGCAGTCAGAATTTAAGACTTTATTGCACAGCAGAGAAAACAATTGCAGAGCACACAAAGCCTGACTCAGTTCATGAAGTGAGCCCGGTGGTTTGGGTGTGGTTTGTTTTTATTTCAGTTCTAATCACAAAACATCCCCATTTTGTACATAATTCTCGTCGTCCACTTTACATGTTATCTTGGTAATAATGACCTTGTGCTGTACCTATTTTCATAACAATTACCTCGCCTTGTAGACGTCTTTCCCCTAATAATGATCAGTCTTTTCATAGCAATCATTAGGGCTCGAAGGTCGTACTTGCCGTCATGTTTTACCTTCCTCACATTCCCAATCTTGAGCTAATAAAAATTGGAGGTCTTTTAATTGATCGGCCCTGTAACCAGGATGACCCACATAAGAAAAACTGAACTGTTCAGTTAGTACTTGAGTGTTGCACCAGCATCCAGTAAGACTAAAATCATAGGCAGCTGGTAAGTGCAGCACACAACTTCACTGGTAAGAGCTGAGCTGCTGGAGCTGGAAACAGATGAGAGGCCTGGAGTCGGCAAGCCTTTAATAATGACCCCTTGAATTTTTTATATCGCTCAAAGCCAGCTGATAGAGTATGTGTTGTTTTACCTTGACCTTAATGTTATCTGGCATGTGTGTATACATGTCTGTGTTGCAGCCTGTGAGCAAAGGCAGCTGCCTCATCAGCCAGTGACACGCAGCCAAAACAGGGGGGCTAACCTTGATAATTAATTCTTAAAGCTCCTGTATAATTCAACCTAACTAACACAATACAGCTTGCTTTTCATCTGATCATCTGAAATGTTCATAAGCCTCAATATGTAAATTTAAATGCTAAAATGTTTATATGTTTAAATTGCTTATGCGCTAGCATGCCAGTTTACTTAGTTTCCTTTAAGTATGGGGTGGCATTGAAGGGTTTTCCAAAAACTTGCTTAGACTCTGGTGAGTCAAAAGGCCCCGCAGAGTTGCCACATGCCTAAAACAAAAACTTGTTTCCTCAGTTCCCTGAAAAACACAGCATCCCTGGTACTTGGAGAACACTGCAAGTGAAAAGCACGCAAGCGGCCAGGTTACGTTAAAAACAAAAGTAGCAGCCTGTGAAATAATAGTGCCTGTCTAAGCCACGTAAAAAGATGTCAAGCAACTCCTTTTAATAGTCAATAGTTCACAAAACCCAATAACAAGACATATTGGTCCTTGATCTAAACCTCAACAGTGGGTTACAGAAAGTGTAGCAGCCATGAGCTCCACAAATCCCATGTACCCCTCACCCTCATTCATCACATGGTTACAGTTGAACAGGTGCACTCGAACACCAAAGGCCCAAGTGTGTTTGTTTTGCTCTGATGATGATGATGGTTATGTTGTCATTAGTTCTAAAGATGTAATTTGTTGCCTCATGAACATTATAGCACTGCACGAGTGAGTGAGTGCCATTCACTATCCTTAGGACCACTTGCTGCTGCGGTCTGCTCTTTGGCAGGCTTGTTGTTTTTATAGGCTCTTCTTCAGCTGGTTCAGGTGCTGCTCATTTGTATCATGGAATGCCAACTATTAATGCTGGCGACTCATCCCTACCTCCCAGGCTGATGCAACTTGACCAGCACCGTTACCATAACAATGCTAACAATAAAAATCCATCAATGCTGAGAATTGGTCAGCACCAGCGAGACGCTGCAGTACGTTCTAAGCCACCACTGGTTCATAATTATGCGATGATAACATTTTCACATCGGGGCGATTTTTCCCATGATGCAATGTGAAAGGTGTTTTTTTGTCATCAGTGTTGGGGAATAATTACACTGAGGGGCAAAGAGAATCATAACAGGGTTTAGGAAATGTGCTCGTGGAACTCGGCACACATAACCGAGATTAGAGAATGTGCTTGCAGTAGTCTGAAGTATTAACGGCATGTCTGAAGTTCAAGTACTGAAGAACAGTATAGCATAGGATTTCCTTTTGCTGTCAGATAACAGGTTCTGCACTTCGGGACTGCAAATTAAACTCCGTATTGTCTCCGAGTAAAATACAAGCAGTAGTTTCACATCCCTTTTCATAGCATGTGGGACAACGCCAAGCTTTGAAACAGTCAGGGTGCTGAGTGCCAGAGCTCCAGTGGCGTTTAAAGCTTCATATGTCATTGGTCGTGTGGTTATAAAACTTTGATAGGTCAGGTTGAGAAACATGTATTGGTACAGCACGTTCCCGCACCCACCACTCGACGAAACGGCTCGGGATCCTGGTTGGCAACTACCAATCCTCCAAAAATGACCCTCTATCTGCCATAGCCAGGTGTTATGTGGGCGTCCCTTTGGCCCCAACAATGAGGATCCCATAAGCCGGATCAACCTCGGGTAATCGCACCACATGGCCGTAGTGCCGTAACTAACACTCCCTCACAATACAGGTCATGTGCCTCATTTAGGACCCCTGTGAGCAACACAATGTCAAACCAAAGGGTCCCAAGGATTCTCTGAAGAGACACACATAATGGAGTCCAGTCTTCATCTCAGGTCACTGGATAGCGTTCATGTCTCACAAACAAGGAACACCAGGACTCTAAAGACTTGGACCTTCGTCCTTTTGCAGATATCAGGAGCACCACACACCCCTTTCCAGTAACCTCATGACCCCCTATAGACTGGCATGATTAAGTGAACCCTTCATTATTTTGAGAAGTGTACGTTCACACACACAGAGAATATATATATATATTACAGTTGTGCTTGAAAGTTTGTGAACCCTTTAGAATTTTCTATATTTCTGCATAAATATGACCTAAAACATCATCAGATTTTCACTCAAGTCCTCAAAGTAGATAAAGAGAAACCAGTTAAACAAATGAGACAAAAATATTATACTTGATCATTTATTTATTAAGGAAAATGATCGAATATTACATATTTGTGAGTGGCAGAAGTATGTGAACCTTTGCTTTCAGTGTCTGGTGTGACCCCCCAATAACTGTAACTAAACGTTTCTGGTAACTTCTGATCATTCCTGCACACCGGCTTGGAGGAATTTTCGCCCATTTCTCCGTACAGAACAGCTTCAGCTCTGGGATGTTGGTGGGTTTCCTCACATGAACTGCTCGCTTCAGGTCCTTCCACATCATTTCGATTGGATTAAGGTCAGGACTTTGACTTGGCCATTCCATAACATGAACTTTATTCTTCTTTAACCATTCTTTGGTAGAACGACTTGTGTGCTTAGGGTCGTTGTCTTGCTGCATGACCCACCTTCTCTTGAGATTCAGTTCATGGACAGATGTCCTGACATTTTCCTTTAGATTTCTCTGATATAATTCAGAATTCATTGTTCCATCAATGAAGGCAAGCCGTCCTGGCCCAGATGCATCAAAACAGGCCCAAACCGTGATACTACCACCACCATGTTTCACAGATGGAATAAGGTTCTTATGCTGGAATGCAGTGTTTTCCTTTCTCCAAACATAACACTTTTCATTTAAACCAAAAAGTTCTATTTTGGTCCCATCCGTCCACTAAACATTCTTCCAATAGCCTTCTGGTTTGTCCACGTGATCTTTAGCAAACTGCAGACGAGCAGCAATGTCTTTTTTGGAGAGCAGTGGCTTTCTCCTTGCGACCCTGCCATGCACACCATTGTTGTTCAGTGTTCTCCTGATGGTGGACTCATGAACATGAACATTAGCCAATGTGAGAAAGGCCTTCAGTTGCTTAGAAGTTACCCTGGGGTCCTTTGTGACCTCACCGACTATTACACGCCTTACTCTTGGAGTGATCTTTGTTGGTCGACCACTCCTGGGGAGGGTAACAATGGTCTTGAATTTCCTCCATTTGTACACAATCTGTCTGACTGTGGATTGGTGGAGTCCAAACTCTTTAGAGATGGTTTTGTAACCTTTTCCAGCCTGATGAGCATCAACAACTCTTTTTGTGAGGGCGTCAGAAATCTCCTTTGTTCGTGCCATGATACACTTCCACAAACGTGTGTTGTGAAGAGCAGACTTTGATAGATCCCTGTTCTATAAATGACACAGGGTGCCCACTCACACCTGATTGATTGAAAAAGGGACACCTCACTTTCAAACTAACTGATCATCCTAGAGGTTCACATACTTTTGCCGCTCACTAATATGTAATATTCGATCATTTTCCTCAATAAATAAATGACCAAGTATAATATTTTTGTCTCATTTTTTAACTGGTTTCTCTTTATCTACTTTTAGGACTTAAGTGAAAATCTGATGATGTTTTAGGTCATATTTATGCAGAAATATAGAAAATTCTAAAGGGTTCACAAACTTTCAAGCAAAACTGTACATAGTTTACCGTCAAATAATGCAAAGAGTACGCGACACGTGTATCATCCTTATTTGGGCTCATCAGGCGTATACACTCCACTGCACTCCTCTCGGGGATCGAACCTCGGACGTCAGCGTCAGAGACGAAGTTCCTTTACGTTGCACCATGGCGTGTGGTTCATTTATTTGACAGCCTGGAGATCGGAGTAATTACATTCATAGCATCCCGAGTCTCGATCTGATTGTATGGGTGGTTACCTACCAGGTAACGCATGTGGTTGGTCTGCCATTTGGCCCCATCCGCCACGGGCCCTCTCAGTTTCGGAGTTGCGAGAAGCAGATCATAGAATGTTACATAGTTTACTGTCAAATAATGCAAAGACGCACACATATATACATACATATATACACATAAATTATATATACGTACATACATGCACACGTGTTGTGTGGATGACATAGATTTTATTTTATATCTCCCCATTACTCTTATTTGGGCTTTTAATTTTTATTTAACAAGTGGCCCTGTAAGGTTTTCAAAATTTATTCTGTATTACATTTTCACAGATTTAAAAAGAAGACGTTGTCTTTCCTCCTACCCCTTTGAGAGGATATCACACTGGAGATGGCATCATCCAAAGATGGCACCATAGAGCCAATTCTGACTCCTATCAAAAAGGAGGACTGTGAGTGGGGTCCTGCTCCTATTCCAGCAGAGGGTGTCTCTGTAAAGCTGGAGGAATGTGAAGAAAAGATCTCTGTCGGTAAAGAGGAGGAATATGAGGAAGGGTCGCTTGACATCAAAAGGGAGAACAACGAGCCGGCCTCATTTAACTTTGAAACGGAAAGCAACGGAACTGTAAAACCTCTCAAAGGTGACACATCCAACGAGAGGGACTCCCACTTTCTGGGCTGTCTGGTACAGCGGAAGGGGAAGGCATCGGCATCTTCAGGGTCTGTTAAAATGAAGAAGTATTCTGTTGGGTGGGATCCGGAATTCAGTGAGGGCGTACTCTACAAGCAACGTACAGAGGAGCAGCGGTCACCTGCAGAAGATCCTGAGACATGTAAGAGATTTTTTTTAACATATGTAAATGTAAAATTTATCAGTAGGCATATCCATCCATCCATTCCAACCCGCCGAATCCGAACACAGGGTCACGGGGGTCTGCTGGAGCTAATCCCAGCCAACACAGGGCACAAGGCAGTAATCCAATCCCGGGCAGGGTGCCAAACCACCGCAGGACACACACAAACACACCCACACACCAAGCACACACTAGGGCCAATTTAGAATCTCCAATCCACCTAACAATGCATGTCTTTTGACTGTGGGAGGAAACCAGAGCGCCCGGAGGAAACCCACACAGACACGGGGAGAACATGCAAACTCCACGCAGGGAGGACCCGGGAAGTGAACCCGGGTCTCCTAACTGCGAGGCAGCAGCGCTACCACTGCGCCACCGTGCCGCCCCATCCATTATCCAACCCGCTATATCCTAACTACAGGGTCACGGGGGTCTGCTGGAGACAACCCCAGCCAGCACAGGGCGCAAGGCAGGAAACAAACCCCAGGCAGGGTGCCAGCCGACCGCAGCAGTAGGCATATCATAAGGGAATAATTTTATCTTTTTAAGTGAAATGTTTACATCTGACTTTACACTTTTTTTGTTTTTTTAAATGTACCAGGAAAAGTCATAACTCTTTGTTTTATTGCCAATCAAGTGTGATTTGCATTTTAAAAAATATTTATAAGTTCATTTAGGTTTTTCCTCGGTCTTGTTCTTCTCAGCCGACACTTTATTCGATTTTGCATTACAAGCCTTTTCTGTGTCCCTAGAACTTTGGCACACCCTGTAAAACAGACATTGCCTGCAGAAGAAGGGCCAACATTCAAGTTTTATTTAAGTGGTGTGTCCTCGGTACAAGGAAATTCATATTTGCTTGTCTCCTTGGAGCAGTTCACAAAAATACAACGCAAGAACAGGCACATAAACTCTCGATAAGTGTACATGGAGTGCAACCTGTGTGTGTCTTGACTGTCAAAGTATAACTCACGCTCATATACAGTATACACTGATCAACCACAACATTCAAACCACCTGCCTAATGTTCTGCAGGCCCCCCTCGTGCGGCCATAACACCTCTGACCTGTCAAGGCATGGACTCCACGAGACCCCTGAAGGGTGTCCTGTGGTGTCCGCACCAAGACGTCAGAAGCAGATCCATCGAGCCCTGTGACTTGTGAGGTGGCACCTCCATGGGTCGCACTTGTTTTTCCACCACGTCCCACAGTTGAGGAATTTGAGGGCCAAATCAACATCTTGACCTCTTTGTCCGTTCCTGAGCAATCTTTGCACTGTGGCAGGACACGTTATCCTGTTGAAAGAGGCCACAGTTAATAGAGTTGCCAATAAGGGGTATGTCTGGTCTACAGCAATCTTCAGGTAGATGGTACGAGTCAAAGTAACATCCCGACAAATGTCAGGAGCCAAGCTTTCCAAAAAGAACATTGGCTAGAGCGTGTCACTGCCTCTGCTGGCTTGCCTTCTTCTCGTAGTGCATCCTATTGCTGTCTGTACCCCAGGTCAACGACACACAAACACACACCTGGCCATCCACATGACCAAACAGAAAATGAAATTCTTCACACCAGAACACCTTTGGCTTCATGGTCCAGTTCTGACTCTCACATGCCCATTTGTAGGCATTTTCAATGAAGGACGGAGGTAGGCATGGGCACGCTGAGTGGTCTGCGGCTGCAATGCACCGTGTGCCCTGACTCCTTTCTCTCATGGCCATTGTTAAGTTTTTTTTTCAGCAATTTGTGCTCCAGTAGCTCATCTGTGGGATCCGACCAGATGGGCTTAACCCTTCACTCCCCACACGCATCAAGGAGCCTTGGGAGCTCATTCACCCATGGTCCACTTTTAGTAGGTACTGACCACCCCACAAGACCTGCCATTTTGGAGGTGCTCTGACCCGGTGGTCCAGCCATCACAATGTGGCCCTTGTCAAAGTCGTTCGGATTCTTAACGCTTGTCCATTTTTCCTGCTTCCATCACGTCTCCTTCTGTGACCGAGTGCTCACTTGCTGCCTAAAATGTGCCACCCCTTCAGAGGTGCCACTGGAATGAGGTCATCTGTGTTCTTCATGTCATCTGACAGTGCTGTTCGTGTTGGGTGTGATAGGGGTGTACATTATATAAATAATATATTGTGTGTGTGTGTGTGTGTATATACACTTTGTATATATTGACATTCTTATTTATTTATTTACCACTCTTACGGACTTCTCTGCCACTCCCGACTTCCTCATACAATACCACAGCTCCTCTCTCAGTCACCCTGTCATTTGCTTTCTCCAGGTCCACAAAGACGCAATACAACTCCTTCTGGCCTTCTCTCTACTTCTCCATCAACACGCTCAGAGCAAACATCACATCTGTGAATATAAATGTTCATTTTTAACAGACCCTCACAGACCTCTGGTTAAGAACCCCTGCTCTAGATGGCCTCTTTCTCTTGCACGACTTGGCTCCAAAACTAATCAGCACATCATCGGCTCATAACAGGCTGAAGTTTCGTGTTTGGTGTTTTTTTTCCCCATCCAGCCATTTTAGCTCTAAGACCATCGTCGAGAAACTGTGACACACGGACGGACACAGGGCCATCTTAACAGCATTATAGACCCCCGGGCAACGCAGTGCACTTGGGGCCCCTACCTACACAACCACCCTCAGCAAGTCTCAACATACATAGAATAGCGTGGAGCCTCCTGGGTAACCGCCCAGCGTGCCCATGTGTTAAGACGGCATTGCACAGACACACACTCATCAGTGAGATATTAGAGTTTTCAGTATCAGGGGACCCTAAAACATCGAGATTCATCAAAAATTTGGACGAATCTCAAGCTTTTGTTTCCCCCCACATTGATGGTGGGTTTTGAAGGGTGGCAAAGCACAAATTGCAGATCTGACACCGCAGAGTGAGATTAAAAATCCCCTCACCTTTCATGTTAGCAGATTAAACTAAACAGCCCTGTGAAGTCAAGTGGCTGTATTGTCCTGCCATGTATACACCGTATTGCAGCATCCAGTAGCACGAAGTGGAGCACCACACACCAAATACATAAACACACGGAACAAGTGCAAGACAGCTCAAGAACTGTATAGCACTATCGATAAGTAATTGGGAATACATTAGAATAGTCCTAATTAACTAAATAAATAAACTGTAGCAACAAAGGCACTGCTTCTAAGTAAAACTGCCAGGAGCAGACCTGAAGGGAGTGGAGCAGCACAAAGGTCAGAGTCCGGGACCACCAGTGGGGTATTAGAAGCTGATTCAGAATCTGTCAAAACTGGTTTGGATGTGGCAGAACCTTCCAATAGATGGAAATGGGACAGAGAGACCAGGGCAGATATGGGAGAAGACCACCACTGTGTTTTTAATGGAGGATAGGGAGGTCCCAATGATCTCTTCTGCTGTGGGCACAGTCCAGATGTGCGAGAGGACCACCACAGTGTCTTTAATGGAGGACAGAGAGGTCCCAATGATCTCTTTTTCTGTGGGCACGGTCCAGATGTGCGAAAGGACCACCACA
>JANRMT010062807.1:7837240-7850949 GCA_026402145.1 Polypterus bichir lapradei
GAGAGGACCACCACAGTGTCTTTAATGGAGGACAGAGAGGTCCCAATGATCTCTTCTTCTGTGGGCACAGTCCGCTGTAAGAGAGACATGACCGTTCCAAAAACTGGATGGTGATGCAGCTGGTCGGAACACTCTCAGTGGTGCCCCTCTAGGATGTGGGGAGAACGGGCTGAAGGGTGGTGGGCTTGTCTTCCTCCGCTGCCAATGTCCAGTGGAGATGGAGGGGTGGGTGTTTAATTGTTCAGGTAAGGTCAGCTGCCAGATGACCACCTCCACTCCGGAGGGTTTTGGTCTTGTTCGTGATACGAGACCAGAGTGTTGCGCTCACACTTGGTCACCAGTTGTCCTAGCTCCATTCTGTAAACGGACTCGTCCCCATTGCGGATGAGACCCAACACTGTTGTGTCATCAGCAGTCTCATTGGTGGTGTTCAAGCTGTACGCAGAGTGGGCCGAGTATGTGGCGCCAGTGCTCAGTGAGATGGAGATGGTGTTCAGTAAGTTCTGTGTCAGGAGGTCCACTGTCCAGTTCAATAGAGAACAGACAGGACTTCCCCATAAGCTTGTGAGGGATGATGGTGTTGGAGTCTATGAGCCACATTCTAAACTGTAAGACGTCCATGAGTTTGATAATCCATACTGTCACACCTTAAACAGTTACCCAATGTGACATTTGTTACCCACATTGAATTTGGTTTCCTCTGAACTTGTAGCGATACACGTTCATCTGCTTCTGTTCCACTACAATATCTACTACATATGATGCCCTAGGTGTCTGAAGCCTTGGGGGTCTTCCTGTTTCCAGGATATCGATAATCATGATGGACTATGGCGAGTGAGAACAGAAACAACAAGCTTGTAGCGCAAAGTGCATTGTGTGTTTACTGTAACCAAGAAACGGTGTTCAAAGTGTGCTGCAGTTCATTAAAAGTCTTTAATAAATAATCAGATGCGGACGATAAAACCAATAAATGGTTAAAAAAACCCCCAGGATTTAAAAACAAAGACTGGATTGTCTGCTCCCATTTGTTCCCCAGTGTGATCTCTCTCTCTCTCCCTCTCCCTCTCCCTTCCTCTCGCTCGGTCTCAACTTATCTCACCCCGCTCACCAAATAAGTACACTCCGTAAGGGCTGAGATCCTGATGAATGTGGCCATCCCTGTGGCTCTCAGCCCTCCTCCACTGCGGTCCACCGAGCCCGTCTCCAACTGTGCTTCCGGATGAGTAACTTGGACCCTTGAAGCACACAGACACTTCTGCTCTCCATGCTCAACAGGAGTGCCGTTCCCCTCTTTCTCCATCACGGGGCTCTCTGACCATCTCACCTCCTCTCCTTCAACACCAGCATGACTGTCTGATTCTGACCTCCTCTTTGCTCGGCTTTTCTTTCAGATTTTTCTTTTCATTTTTCCCCCCTGTTCTCTTCTGCTCGGATCTTTTCTGTAGCCTCTTGAGTGTGGGTGCAGCAAACGTTCTGTGGCGCTTCCATGAGGGATTGTTGTGCTGACTGCACCTGTGAATGTACCAAGCCATTAGCCAAGGGGCCCTCCATTGAGATCTCCTTGGCCGCTCGCCGTTCCCCCTGCACACCTACTCTCACAGAATCTGAACTGAACTATGTTATTAACACATCAACACCACAGACCCGGACATCCTGCACCACATGACACAATCCTGAATTATTTTTACCTGTTATGAATAGCTAGCTGTGCTACCTGTCTGAGATGGGGTGGGACCTAAGTGATCAAAGTAGAGCTCAGTTGGCAGGGTAGCATGCGATACACTTGTCTCTGTTACATCCCATTTGGTATGGGATTCATGAAAGCAACGTTAATGTTTGTGATGCGCCACATGTTGGAATGAAGAATGCAGGGCCAGATTTTCCTATAGGCTAACTAGGCTTCAGCCTAGGGCCTCAAGATCAATAGGGGCCTACATTCAAATTGTTAGCAATTTGAACAATTTAAAAATGGGAGGTGAAAGGGCCTCAGAAGTGGAATAGCCTAGTGCCTCTTTTAATCTAAATCCGGCCCTGGAAGAATGCAATGCATATGTTTCTGTTACAGTGGGTATAGAAAAGAATCCCCCACTTTGAAATATTCCCATTTTTTTTTTGCTTTACAGCCTTAAATGAAAACACATAAACTAATATTTCTTCCCAGCTTTACTTACTCAATGCAGTTCAGAAGAATTATTAAAAAATCAAAAACAAGACCTACTGAGATGAATAAAGGATCACCCATCCATTATCCAACCCACTATATCCTAACACAGGGTCACGGTGGGTGTGCTGGAGCCAATCCCAGCCAACACAGGGTGCAAGGTAGGAACGAATCCCAGGCAGGGTGCCAGCCCACCGCAGATAAAGGATCACCCGCTAATGTCAATGTCATTTTGTTGCCCCACCCCTAATGCCAGCCTTGAGTCTGTTGAATCTTCTCTATCAGCTTTGCACTCCTAGACTGAGCCCACTCAATATTTGCCCCCCACTCTTCTTTACAGTTGAACTGTTCAAGTTCACTCACATTAGGTGGTGAGCGTTGGTGGTCTGCTATCTTCAGATCTTTCCACAGATTCTCAGTGTGATTTAGGTCTGGGCTCTGACTGGCCACCCCAGGACATTCACTTTTGTCTCCTTCAGCCACTGTGTGGTCCATTTTGCTGTGTGCTTCAGGTTGTTGTCGTGTTAAAAGGTGAACATTCTGCCCATCTTCAACTTTCTGGCAGAGGGTAGCAGATTTTCCTCCAGAATTTGATGGTATTTTCCTCCCTCCATTTTTCCTTCTACCCTATCGAGAGCCACAGGCCCCCCACAACAGGATGCTGCCCCCTCCATGCTTTACTGTAGGTATGGTGTGTTGTGAATGGTGAGCTGCATTGGTGGACCGTTTGGTGTTGAGGCCAAATAGTCTGACCAGAAGACCTTATTTCCACTTGGCATCAGAATCTTCAGGGTGCATTCTGTCAAAGCTCAAATGAGTCTTCATGTGGTCTTTCTTGAGAAATGCGACCCACCTGAACAAGCCACAAAGGTGGAGCGCTTGTCAAATTGTTGTCACATGCACACCATTAATGACCTCTCTGTGCCATCAAATCCTGTCACTCCTTCACAGTGGCCATTGCCCTCTCGGTAGCCTCTCTTACCAGTGTCCTCCTTGCTGTTCCATCCAGTTTGGAGGGTCCTAGTAGTACCGAACACTTGTTTATGATGGACTTTACTGGGCTCCTTGGGATTAATAAAGCCTTTGAGATGTTTTTTGGTCTCCATCTCCTGCCTTATGTCCGTCCACAACTCTGTCCCTGAGATCTTTTGTAAGTGGCTGGCCACCCATAGTCAGGTGTTTGCTGTCAGTTCATCTACCAAGGAAGGGAATGAGTGGACCAGGAACAGCTTCACTAATCACACTCATTACAACTGAGCACAGCCAGTGACCAGGGTCTGCAATGGGAATGGGGGGGGCACTGACACCTGATTGGAATTTTTTTTTTTTGGGGGTGATCTTTTATTCATCTCAGCAGGTCTTGTCTTTGATTTTTTTATAATTTTTCTGAACTGTAACTGTGATATCTTTCACTTGGATGTTAGAGAGTGCATTGAGTAAGTAAAGCTGGAAAAAAATATTAGTTTGTGTTTTTCATTTAAGGCTGTAAAGCAAAAGAATTGGGAATATTTCAAAGGGGGGATTCTTTTGTATACCCACTTTATATAGTTTAGCTTTATTCATCAACTGTGAACATTTGTAATTGATAATTTCTGAAGAACGATCCCATTCTTTGTTTTTCAGATTCACTCTCCATGTCCACTGCCACATTTCAATGTGCTATTGTGTATGCGCCCACTCAGCGACTGGCGAGACCCTCTTCCAGGCTTTAATCCATTTACTAAATTGAATCTGCTGCGGTTCAGTAGAGGCGAGTCTCGATTGTGCCATCGGAGAATTAGTCCGTTTGGGCTGAGACCACTTCGGCTAGTGCTCAGTCTTGGTCTCCGATCTTGGCTCTGACTTTATCTCGACCCCCCCCGATAGACTCCATCTTGCTCTCAGCAAAGGCAGAACTTGACTTCAACCCTAACCCCATGCCTCTCGGCTCCAGGTGGACACATGTTGATCCATTCGGTGTTGTACCCAATTAGCTCTGGACATCTCGGGGCCCCACAATCCCTTTAATTGGCCAGTCTCGTGTTTTTCTTTTCCACAAATGCCCTCTCTGAATTATTTTATCTGGTACTGCGTGTGGCCACGAGTCGTCACGAGTGGGCTTGCAAGTGTGTTGAAACAGGTGGCACTTTTTGAGAATCCACAGGAATGCACTCTGCAGATAGCAAGAATTTGCTGCATTTTCAAATTCAATAATTAACAGAGCCGTGCAATTTTATATAAATCAAGAAAAGGCCAATCGGTATTATGAACGTGATTAATAACACATACAATTTACACTTAAGAAATAATAAAACAAATAAGCATAGAACACACTTTGATTTAGGGCTCCATCCCTGGATACCCCATTACACTTCCATTAATTTACCTGGGATGTACATTAACCTCACCAGTCTATAGTTACTGGGATTAGCCCAATTACCCTTAGTTTATGAGGGGATAATATTTGCAATTGTCCGGTCCTTAGAAGTGTCCCAACTGTGCAATGACATTCTAGGTTTTCCATCTGTAGTCACTTTTTGATAAGTGTGATCTGTTCCTGGTGATCTTTTAGATTCCAGCCAGTTTAATCCCAGCAGCTCTTCTCTCTCTACAATCTCCAAATCCCCAAGTATCTTCTTGGCAGTCCTGGCTAATGTCGCTGGTCATCAACTTCTTCACCGACAAAAGTGGACCTTTTAAATCTTTCGGTATTTCACCGTCTGGGAATTTGGTTTCTGTCAGTTCCTGATTCCCTTCATTCCCTTCTTCACTTCACTGTCCAGAAGGTCAGAAAACAAAGTCAGTGGTTTAAGCCGGAGAGCAAAGTGAGCAATGACAAAACCGGAGATGCTAACCCAAAATATATTTTCAATATGAAGTAGACACTTGATAAAAAGTGAATCTAATCTCAGATAATGTGAGGCCTGCACCGGTCAGGCCTGTTATGTCACTGTTGCGCAAAGCCAGTGCATCGTGGGAAGGATTCCCACGGCAACAGGCAGCGACATAGCAGTACCTGGTGGAAAGGCAAAATGGCATGACAAAAGATGGAGAAAATGTAAAATTTCACGATTACGATCCTAAATACCAGAAATCAATTCTTTGAGTCAGAAAGGCCTTCTATTTTTAATAGCTTCATGAAAGCCTGAGATACAATGTTGGTTTGTCCTTAATTATTCACATTCACTACTAAGATGATGGTCCATCTGCTAGTCCCTAAATGCCTGTCTTGTCAGATCCTTTTTCTGTTTTTGTGTCTTCTTTATCTGAAAACTGTTTGAACTAAACTGTGTGCCTGTGTCTGTCTTGAAACAGCTCCCCGGTCTTCGGTGTTGACTCAAACCTCTCCTGAGAGCAAATCCCACCAGAAATGCAGCGAGGAAGATATGAAGACATCTAAAGCTGAGGATTTTCAGTTACTCTCATCTGTGTGTAGTTCTCTGCCTCCAGGGATGGACTCTCATCACGAAATAAAAGATGATTGGACTGCAGAGAGGGAGCATATCTGCCAAGAATTTGGAGACGTTTTAAAGTCCAGATCCGAATGCATAAAACGTGAGAGCGTTCAAGTTGGAGGTAAACCGTATTGCTGCCCTGAATGTGGCAAAAGATTCTCGCGAACAAGCACTCTTCAGAAGCATGCGCAAGTTCACACTAGTAAGAGACCTCATTGCTGTTCTGAATGCGGTAAACAATTTTCAAAAGTAAGCCACCTACAGAGTCATATGAAAGTCCACACTGGAGAGAAACCTCATTGCTGTCCTGAATGTGGCAAACGATTCTCAGAAAGTTGGTCTCTGAAGACGCATTTAAGAATCCACACCGGCGAGAAGCCATATTGCTGTTCTGTTTGTGACAGACGTTTCACACAATTGAACGGTCTTCAGAGGCACATGTATATTCACACTGGAGAGAAACCCCATTCCTGTCCCGAGTGTGGCAAGCGCTTTTTGGAAATGAGCAGTCTTCGAAGCCACACAAGAACTCACACTGGAGAAAAACCACACTGTTGTGCTGAATGTGGGAAGCGATTTTCGGAAATGCGGTATCTCAGGAGTCATATGAAATTCCATACCGGAGAAAAGCCACATTGCTGCTCAGAATGTGGCAAACGATTCTCGGAGCCAAGAAGTCTTAGGATCCATTCGAAAATTCACATGTTAGGGACGCCACACTGCTGTTCTGAATGTGGTAAACAATTTTCACGAATAAGCAGCCTTCAGAACCACGCAAGAATTCACACTGGTGAGAAACTTCATTGCTGTTCTGAATGTGGGAAACAGTTTTCGCACATAAGCAGTCTTCAGAACCACACCAGAACTCATACTGGAGACAAGCCCCACTCTTGTTCTGAATGTGGCAAACGATTCATGGATTTGAGGTACCTTAGGAATCACAGAAGAGTTCACTCTGGAGAGAAGCCCTTTTCTTGTCCTGAATGTGGAAAACGATTCACCGATATGAGGTATCTTAAGAGCCATACAAGAATTCATACCGGAGAGAAGCCACATTGCTGCGCAGAGTGTGGTAAACAGTTTTCACACATCAGCAATCTTAAGAGTCACATGAGACTCCACACTGGAGAAAAACCTCACTGTTGTGCCGAGTGTGGCAAGCGATTCTCAATAATGAGGCATCTCAAGATTCACAGAAGAGTTCACACCGGAGAGAAGCCGTATTGCTGTTCCGAATGTGGCAAACAATTCACAGATGTGAGGTATCTCAAGAACCACCAAAAAAGTCACACGGGAGAAGAAGTCCATTTTGTTGCTTGGAACGTGGAAAACGGTTATCAGACATGACATATTTTAAAAGCCCCATCTGAGACTTGACTGCAAAACAATTTCTGTCAACTGGGGTCAAAAATGATTTAATGCATACCAGTTAATATACAATAATCAACGCATCCAAGGTCTGAAAGAAATGTGTGTGCTCACCGGACAGCAGTCATCAGAATATGCAGACATAACTTCATTTAATCAACAGGCCCGTGGTGCAGGAGCATGTGCCAGGTGGTCCACGGGCCAACTTGGTCTGGTCATCTTCCTTAGAAGAGCTCCTTTGCTGAAATGACCACATGAAACACCTCTGAGGACCCACGACCGCCCTGTTCTGACTTTCATGTTTTACTCCTGCACTCCTCCTTTCTGCTCTGCTCCTGCATGGGTGCAATGATTTCTGCTTTTCTTTTGGCTTTTCTTCATCTTGCCTTCTGTTGCTCTTCCAATCTAACACTTTATGAGACTAATTTATTTTATTTTATTTATTTATTTTTCAATCCACCTTAACCTTCATCTCAAGAGCCAAAGTAAAAGTTAATTCTTGTAATTCCATTTTGGATGCTCCTGTCGTATTAATTTGCTGTGACAGCACCTTCAGGGCTTTATTTATTATGGACCACCTTGGACTTTGAAGTGCAAACCCAGCAAGGTCTGAATGTGTGCCGTGTAATGCAGACATGCCTTCTACGGTAGCTGGGCAGAGTCGAGAAGCAAATATGGGTGTGGCGTATGCCACCCAAACATAAGGAAGACACTAAAAAGGTGCCAGCATCGTATTCAATTACAACTTCAGTTGGGCCAGATTTTCAAAGCGGGGGCCAGACATTTACAGCTGTAGGTCATAAAAAATTTTAGGCCAATTACAAGCTTGCCTGAAGGGGGGGCGGTTTGAGTTAACTCAACAGCTTGACTATTGTAATCTTAGTAGTTAGCCGATACAGAGGGGGGGGGTGATAATTTGAGGGAATAGCAAAACTCGCCCAAACCCACACACGCACACTTTTGAGATAGAAAACTGAAGATCGTGGTCATATCTGACCTAGGCATGTCTCAAAAGTACACAAAAAAACAAAAACGGTGCACGCTGCTACCAATAAAATAAATGAAATAAAATGAATATTTTGGTCATGCGTGACCCAGGCACATCACAAAGTGCATTTAGCAGAATAAAGAAAAAAACCTGCATATCAAAGCGATCAACAAGTGACACCGATAGCTAACACGCATGAATGTGCCGTCTGCTGTTCACGGAGGTAACGCAGGTTCATTTTAAATCGCCACACGTGTGTGCTTGGCAGTGTGGATCAAGTCTGAGGTCCTGTGAAGGTAGACGGGGGCCGAGAGTCCGAGCGCTACATGCGTTGTTGATTTGGTGAGAAAACCGAAACGTTAAAAATTTTAAATTGAAAATGCGTCTGTGTCCTGCAGGAGGGGCGTTCGCTCCCTGGAAAGGAGTTCTTTTGTGATTGCGGCATGTTACTTAACCCAGCGTTTCTCAACCTTTAAGTATTTGCGACCCGAGTTTTCATAACAGTTTTAATCGCGCCCACCTAACGTTTTTTTGAAACCCTAATAAAATGCATTCCTATATTTTTTGCTGCCAATACACCGCTACAAGTTTTATTATATCTACTTAACTTTTTTTGACATTTATCTAACTTTATATTTATTTTTCTAGTATCAGAATGTATCCATCCATCCATTATCCAACCCGCTATATCCTAAATACAGGGTCACAGGGGGTGTGCTGGAGCCAATCCCAGCCTATCAGAATGTAGTTTAAGTTAATTTGTTTTGGTTTCAACAGATGTATTTTTTATATTTTCGATTCTTGTTTTCTTTTTTTATTATCTTCGCGCCCCCTTTTTTGTTGCTTCGGGGGCGCACCCCACAGGTTGAGAACCACCGACTTAACCCGAATCCGTATAGTGTGGACCACCAGTGGGTGTACCAGCCACCCTACCCTGAGCCAGACAGGCAGCACACGTGTTTAATTTACAGTTGGAGAACCCTTACAGCACAGTACGTGCATTTTTATTTCCTTTCCTCTTCATCCTCCTGGAAAGCACCGTCTACTCCCACCCAACTCTGGCTCCCCGAGTAGTGACGGCTTCCTCCGTTTGTAAGGCACCTCCAGGTGCTCGGTAATCGAAGTGCTGCAATTAAAGGGCTCGGTAGCTCTCTAGGCACCCCCTGGTGGTGGCCACGGGCCCCAACAAGGATGAGCTTCCATGCTCCAAGCCTGTGGTACCACTGCACACTTTGCCCTCCGGGAAACGCTCCAATGTAGAGGCGTCCCGGCTGTCCGCCACAGTAGATGTAACATAAAAGATGATAGAGAGATAGATAGATACTTTATTAATCCCAAGGGGAAATTCATATAATCCAGCAGCATCATACTGATACAAAAAAACAAACAAAAAAAAAATATATTAAATTAAAAAGAGTCCAGGGAGCAATTCCACATAAAAGAAAGTGATAGAAGTGATCAGTGAAATAGAGAAAAATAGAAAAAAAAAAAGGTAAAAAGATCAAGTTATACACAGAGCTGCTGGAATGGCTGCCACTCACGCGGTGCCGGAAATCCCTAGTGATACGGCGGTAAAATGATTTTGTTTAATGTCAGCGTACAGTGCAGAGAGTACAAAGATGAATGAAGGCAGAGACAAGACTCAGTCCTGGAGTGGGGGTCCCGAGGAGTGGAGCCTGTCAGAATGCGGAAAGCATTCTCAGGAACGGGTGGTGATGTCTTCCAGTCCGTTCGTTGGGTTCAAAGGTGTGCCAAGGCTTTCTAGTCTTTCTTCACGTTCAGATGGGCATGCAGTTCCAAACAAGGTGACGTTGCTTACACAAGGAAACGACTCCATGCTGAATTAACAGGCAGAAAAAGCACACGGTGACAGCATCTCCCAGTCTGGCTGCACGCTGGCCATTTGTCCCTTTCCATCTTTGGTCGTACTGCTTGCCTTAAGCACCCCGTGGTGCCTAATCTGCCTAGGTGAGTAAAAACTAATCAGGTGTTATGAGCTCTATTTGCTCAGAGCACAGTGACATTTTCAACTTGTGCTTACAGCGTCAACTATATAGCACTTTACCCACAATGCTTTGCAAATTCCCACAGGGAGGACCCAGGGACGTGAACCCAAAAACGCCTTCCAATTGCAAGGCATGCGGCACTGTCATTGCACCCCCTGCATGATATTGTGCCCGGCGCTTTGTGAGTGAGCCGTGAAACGCATGCCAAGAGAAACCTCTCGGTCCAAAAACAGTTTTTGTTTTATAAAAAAAGTTTAGTGAGCACCTCTGCACGATTAACTACCCATTTTCCACCCTCTCGAACTTACACAGGTTTTAATGTTTGGGAATAAATCACTTCAAGATTTGTCTTGTATATAAACGTCTACACGTGGAAGTATGTGTGCGTCTGTCTGTCTGGCCGGCTGGCCCGGAAGTGTGAGACAAGGCCGGCAAGGTGGCCCCCAAGTTAACGAGTCGGAAGAAGAAAGAAATGAGAGGCTACAGCAATGATGCTGAAAGAAAGCGGCTCCATTGCCAAAGTGAAAGCGCCGAGGAGAGACAAGCGAGAGAGAAACTCGCATAGCTGCTGCTAGACAAGTGAGGTGAGCACGTGGACAAAACGAAACCTCTGAGGAGAGGGAAACTCACTTAGCCGTTGATAGACAACGGAGGCGAAACAAAATGACAGAGAAAACAGAAATTTGTTTAGCCGATAATACACAAGTGAGGTGAGCACAGCAGCAAAATGAATCCGCTGAGGCGAGACAAACTTGCTTAGCCACTGATACACAAGCAAGGTGAATACATCAGCTAAACGAAACCTCAGAGGAGAGACAAAAGGGAGAGAAACACGCTTAGCTGGTGATAGACAAGTGAGGTGAGGTGAGGAGAGAGAAACTCGCTTAGCCACTAATAAGCAAGTGAGGCGAGCACATCAGCAAAATGAAACCTCCAAGGAGAGAGAAACCTCACTTAGCCGCTAAAACACAAACAAGGTGAATACATCAGCAAAATGAAACCTCCGAGGAGAGAGAAACTCACTTAGCTGCTGATAGACAAGCAAGGTGAATACATCAGCAAAACGAAACCTCAGAGGAGAGACAAAAGGGAGAGAAACACGCTTAGCTGGTGATAGACAACAGAGGCAAAACGAAACCGCAGAGAAAAGAGAAACTCGCTTAGCCACTAATACACAAGTGAGGCGAGCACAGCAGCAAAATGAATCAGCTGAGGAGAGACAAACTTGCTTAGCCAATGATACACAAACAAGGTGAGCTCATCGGCAAAACCAAACCACAAAGGGAGAGAAACTTACTTAGCCGCTAAAACACAAACAAGGAGAATTCATCGGCAAAACAAAACCTCCGAGGAGAGAGAAACTCGCTTAGCTGCTGATACACAAGCAAGGTGAGCACATCGGCAAAATGAAACCTTCGAGTAGGGAGAATCTCGCTTAGCCGCTTATACACAAGTAAGGCGAGCACAGCAGCAAAACGAATCAGCTGAGGAGAGGCAAACTTGCTTAGCCAATGATACACAAGCAAGGTGAGTACATTGGCAAAACCAAACCACAAAGGAGAGGTGAGAAGAGGCAAACTCGCTTAGCCGCTAAAACACAAACAAGAAGAATACATCGGCAAAACAAAACCGTCGACTAGAGAGAAACTCGCTTAGCTGCTAATACACAAGTGAGGCAAGCACAGCAGCAAAACGAAACCTCCGAGGAGAGAGAAACTTGCTTAGCTGCTGATAGACAACGGAGGCAAAACGAAACCGCAGAGAAAAGAGAAACTCGCTTAGCCGCTAATACACAAGTAAGGCGAGCACAGCAGCAAAACGAATCAGCTGAGGAGAGGCAAACTTGCTTAGCCAATGATACACAAGCAAGGTGAGTACATCGGCAAAACCAAACCACAAAGGAGAAGTGAGAAGAGGCAAACTCACTTAGCTGCTAAAACACAAACAAGGAGAATACATCGGCAAAACAAAACAGTCGACTAGAGAGAAACTCGCTTAGCTGCTAATACACAAGTGAGGCAAGCACAGCAGCAAAACGAATCCGCCGAGGAGAGACAAAAGGGAGAGAAACTCGCTTAGCTGGTGATAGACAAGTGAGGTGAGGTGAGGAGAGAGAAACTCGCTTAGCCACTAATACACAAGTGAGGCAAGCACATCAGCAAAATGAAACCTCCAAGGAGAGAGAAACCTCACATAGCCACTAAAACACAAACAAGGTGAATACATCGGCAAAACGAAACTTCCGAGGAGAGAGAAACTCGCTTAGCTGCTGATAGACAACGGAGGCAAAACGAAACCGCAGAGAAAAGAGAAACTCGCTTGGCCGCTAATACACAAGTAAGGTGAGCACAGCAGCAAAACGAATCCGCCGAGGAGAGACAAACTTGCTTAGCCAATGATACACAAGCAAGGTGAGCACATCGGCACAACCAAACCACAATGGAGAGACAAAAGGGAGAGAAACTTACTTAGCTGCTAAAACATCGGCAAAACAAAACCATCGAGGAGAGAGAAACTTGCTTAGCCATTGATACATAAGCAAGGCAAATACATCGGCAAAACGAAACCTCTGATAAGAGAAACTCACTTAGCTGGTGATAGACAAGTCAGGTGAGGAGAGAGAAACTCACTTAGTCGCTTATACACAAGTGAGACGAATACATCGGCAAAACAAAACTGCCGAGAAAAGAGAACCTCGCTTAGCCGCTGATACACAAGTAAGGTGAGCACAGAAGCAAAACGAATCAGCTGAGGAGATGCAAAAGGGAGAGAAACTCGCTTAGCTGCTGATAGACAACGGATGCTATTGACTGATTGATTGAAGTGCCAGAATCCATGGTTAAGAGGAGCCCGGGCTTTTTACAGCATGGCTTTACACAGCTAGTATTTCAATAATTGGTCTTTGCATCCGGTGAACAATTGCACTCCAAATTGAATGTCCCAAATCTCCGCAATCTCCATATTAGAAACTTTGCTAAACAAAAGTGAGTTTGAGTCTGTGTGTCAACTCTTCTTCTTTGGACTTTGGGTTGTTACAGCATTTTCCATGTAAATAGGAGGAGCAGGAGGTTGGTTGATTACAGCACCCCCCTACCACTCGACAGATCCCCCCCCCCCCCCCGGATTGAGTGCAGCCATACAACTGGTGCCACCCGTTGGAGGGCTGAACGCAGATTAATTGCAACTGATTCATCCTGAGTGTGACAATTAAGGGCCCAATGGAGTGGAGTCACTTCTGGCGTTTATGGGATTCGAACCGACAACCTTTCCTATTGCAGGCACAGATCTCTACCCTCATTTAGTGGAACTGTCATTAAAATATTGGGGTGGTGGGGTGGGATCAAACCCGAATTCGCTCAGCCTCTTGCAGGTTAATGGCCTGGCGCAGTAGAGTCACTTCTGGCGCTTATGGGATTTGCACCAGCAGCCTTTCCGATTGCCAGAACAGATCCCTAGCCTCAGAGCCACCACTCCACCACGTGAGTGCCTGTAGAAAAATGCCAGTAAAATGAGTGGCTGTTAGCCATAGGTGGTCCTCCATACAGTGGTGTGAAAAACTATTTGCCCCTTCCTGATTTCTTATTCTTTTGCATGTTTGTCACACAAAATGTTTCTGATCATCAAACACATTTAACCATTAGTCAAATATAACACAAGTAAACACAAAATGCAGTTTTTAAATGATGGTTTTTTTTATTTAGGGAGAAAAAAAATCCAAACCTACATGGCCCTGTGTGAAAAAGTAATTGCCC
>JANRMT010062807.1:7870506-7882144 GCA_026402145.1 Polypterus bichir lapradei
GTACACTTTAAAAAATAATGTTAAATTTACGGTAAAATACTGGCAGCTGGGTTGCCAAAGTTTTACTGTAATAATGTGACAATATTTTTAAGTCTACAGTATAATTTTGTAGCAAAAACTATTTAGTCTTCACAACAAACTCCAAAACAAGGGAATGTTTAACCATAACCAGAAATTCATGTTGTGTAATAAATATGACAACCAACAAACAATATGTATTGGTAAGGTCAAAGCCCAGTGCACAGTTTGCATCAGTTAATTAACAACAACCAATAGCAAGAATATACCATTTAATTATACACATTGAAAACAATTCAATGTTCAAGGAAGTTGCGGCACGTAGTCTGGTAGGGAAGTAAAGTTTTCTCTTTTGTGGTGTATGGTGTCCTACTTATCGAATACAACCCACCATAAATCAGCTTCCATAACCTCAAAAAACCTTCAGCACATTGGGAAAAATAAGTCTGCTAACTTCGGTTAAGTTTTTTTCCCCCTACTATTCAAAGGTATGCGGTTCACCAGGAACAATATTGTAAAAAGGGGCGTGTCCTTATGCAAATATCGTAACCGGTTTTACTGAAACAGTGATTTACCGTTTTACATTTTACGGTTGTTTACCTTCGTTATTTAACAGTTTTGCACTGTAAAACTAACAGATTTTTTTCAGTATAACTGTAATGCATCAATAAACGGTATTTAACATATTTTGAAGGTAGAAAAATATTGATTTTACAGAACTTGGCTGTAAAAAATAATGAAATTTATTGTTTAAGATATACAGGTAATTTTCAGTAGAACATAAGGTAACTTTCCTTTTTTTCAGAAAAGGTCTTTTACCTTCACCATTTACAGTAATTGTACCGTTAAAATTACTGACATTTTTTACAGTGTATGATAGACAGAGCAGACGCCCCGTCTTTAATTGCATGGCCGATGGGGATCAGAGCGCAGGGTTAGCCACTGCACTGCGCCCCCTGGAGCAATTTTCAGGCTAAGGGATCAAAGGAGTCGCACGCCTTCTGGCAGTGACGGGATTTCGACCAGCCACATTCCAAATGCCAGTGTGGCTCCTTAGGGGATAACCTCGCTTTTACTGGAATTTAAGAAAATGTTCAAAGGCAAAAGGATACCAGGTGGTGCGATGCCCAGGTGTGCACAGCCGTGAGCACCTAACCCTGTCGGGACATCTTGCAGTTTGTCACCGAGACAGACATGAGTTTTGTTGTGAAAAACTGCTTTAAATTCTTTGAATAAACCCTTCCCGGTGTCACAGTACCACAAACAAACCTCCATTGAAGTCCACCTTATAGTGACAAGTGTCTGTCTATCTGTGTGTCAGACCAATTGCTTTGTCTCACTCTGATATGCCATTTAGTATGGGACTTGTGAAAGCATTGCTAATATTTGATGTGCCATCTGTTGGAATAAAAAAAAAAAAAAATAGGTTCAAAATACTCTCTCATTCCACCTGAGATTAAACTTCTAAATAAATTCAACTTTACATAACAACATAACCTGGTAGCCTTTTCATCAATCAAGTCTAAAATATGGGTTTACTTTTTATGCGTAATATTTGATATCATTTTTCACCATCACTATCATAATATATTTATTCCTACTGAGTTTATGTTCTTTATGAGATTTTTTTTCTCTTGTATTGTGTTTACATTGAGGTCTATCTTTAAAACCTTCTGAAAAAAAAAAAAAAAAAAAAAAGTCTCTTTTGGTACATTAAAGTTGAACTGAATTTACAGGGGAAAAAAAAAACACCAGTTACCAGATTTAAAGTTTCTTATGCTGAATCGGAAATGACTTGGAAACAAGTAAAAAAAATAAATAAATAAATAAATAAATAAAATAAGCAAAAGGAATATCAGATGGTGTGATGCCCTGGTGTCCAGAGCCACTAAGCCTGTCAGGACATCTTGTCATTTGAGACAGACCAACACAACTTTCAGTGTGTAAAACGGTTTTCATTCTTTTGAATAAACACTTCCTGGTGTCACAGTACTGTTAAGAAATCTATTTGATGCGCCATCTGTTGGAATGAAAAAAAAAAAAAAATCGGTTCAAAATACTCTTATTCCAACTGAGATTAAACATTTAAATTAAAGTTCAACTTTACATCACAGCATAACCTGGTAGCCTTTACATCAATCATCTGTCAAGTCTAAAATACGGGTTTAATTTTTATGTGTAATATATTTGATGTAATTGTTCACCATCACTATCATAATATATTTATTTCTACTGAGTTTGAGATTTTTATTCTGTTGTATTGTGTTTACATCAAGGTCTTTCTTTAAAACATTGTGAAAAAAAAATTCCCTTTTGGTACATTAAAATTAAACTGAATTTACAGAGAAAAAATAAAGAAAAACACCAGTTACCAGATTTAAAGTCTCTTATGATGAATCGGAAATAACTTGGAAACAAGTAAAAAAAAAATAAAATAAATAAAAATAAAAATAAAATAAGTAAAAAGGATATCAGATGGTGTGATGCCCTATTGTCCAGAGCCATGAGCACATAACCCTGTCAGGACATCTTGTCATTTGAGACGGAATCAGACCAAGGCGGACACAACTTTCAGTGTCTAAAACGGTTTTCATTCTTTAGAATAAACACTTCCCGGTGTCACAGTACTGTAAACAAACCTCCATTTGTCCCCGTTAAAGGGACAAGTGTCTGTCTAGCTGTTTGTCCAGTTGCTTTGTCTCTCTGATATGCCATTTAGTATGGGATTTGTAAAAGCAGTGCTCATGTTTGTGGTGCGCCATCTGTTGGAATGAAAAATGCAATCCATTCTACTACAAAATACACAGCAATGCACTGCAAACACTTACACTGACAGACAATGTGGAGGTCTATGTTGATTACTTAGATTTTAACCCCTCTTTTTTTCGGGGGGGGGGGGGGTGGGCACAGCTAGTTGTATCAAAAAAACAAACAAACAAACAAACAAACAAACAAACAAAAAATGTTAATTGGACTGCCATAAACTTAAAGTATGGAAACACAGTAACAGTTCATTCTATAGCACAAATGGTGTCACCTAAAGTGCTTTGCAAGACGCCAAAGATTTTACTACATATTAGCAAAAACAAACTCATACTGGATAAGAAAAGTAATGCACACATAGTATATAGGAAACAAATAATTGACACTTACATAAGATAGATCTCTAATTAAGAGAAATTAAAAAAAAAAAAAGTCTCTAAATGATGGTCCAAATTTAAGATCATTTGGGAAGGGTGGATAGAAAACAAAGAAAAGACTGCAGTAAAGCTGGAGGAAAAAAAAAAAAAAATCTGTAGACCAAAAGACCACCCAGACCCCCACCCGAGCATTCTGCCTAACAGAATTGTTAAAAGTCAGTCTTTAGACCCCGACCTCATCTCAAAGAATCCCGTCCAGTGGATCTCGTGGTTTATTCAAACAGTCAGATCTCACAAGTGTCAGTAGAGGACTTTGATCAGGTGATGGTGGTGGTGGCACCATAGAAGAACCATAAAAGAAAGCAGAGAATAGTATCCACTGTAGTTTATACGGAGTAGAACTAAATTATAGTTACAAGGAGGACAATAAAAAAAACAAACTTGGTAGTTCTGTGAAATGGTCTACAGCAGGGGTGTCCAACTCTGGGCCTGCAGGGCCGCAGGTTTTCATTCTAACCGTTTTCCTAATCAGTGACCAGTTTTCACTGCTAATTAACTTCTTTTCCCCTTCATCTTAATAGCCCTGTTTTTTTTTTAAGGATTCAGGATTTCTTTAAAAGACAGCCAAACAGAAATGAGGTGTGAAACAAACCAACAGATGACCAGCTAAATTGGAGCTTCAAACTCCAACCAATTTCACTCCAACCAGTTTCTTAATTAGAAGCCCACTCTTGTTAATTAAACCCGTTATTTAATTTTGTGGTCTGTTGCTGCTCTCATTCTGCCACAGCAGACATTTCCAAAACTGTTTTCTGTTTTTTTTTCCTAAGAGCACTGTCAAAATGTTTTGGTGACCTGAGAGATCAGCCTTACTGAGACCTTCACCTTTCTTTATTTTCAGATATTGTGTGACGGGCACAGGAGAGCTGGTCATATGGCAGCTCGTTTTGAGTCTCACTATTATTTGGCTGCTAATTAAGGAAAAAGAAACAACAAAAGGAGCCAGAGTGAAGTTAATTAACACAATAAGGAAAAAAAAGTTAATTTGTAGCAAAAACTGGTCACTAATTAAGAAGATGGTTAGAATGAAAACCTGCAGCCACTGCAGCCCTCCAGGCCCTGTGGTCTACAGTGTTAGTATAGCAGATCTCAATCAATCCCTTTGGTGTCAAAATAATGCAAAAACGTATCAAATATTGACCCCATAAAGAAGTGGGAAAAGATGAAGAAGAAGAAGATGGGGTTTCTTTCCCACTGCTAGGACCCTAGAACAAATGGTCCCCTGGGACAAACCTTCATATCATGCTCTGAATCCTCAAGATTTTTCCTCTAAAGTGAACCTTACAGACTAACTGGACTCTGCTTCAGCCCCTTCCATATATAAAACTATGGTATGAATCTTAGGTATCTTTGTGGTTCACTTCACCCCCTCTTTACGCTGCATACGTTCCAGGGTGATAGAGGATAATTTTGAGATCTGTTCTTGGAGTGAAACGACTCGATCGAGAAATCTGCCCCTGTGAGATGCCCCACGGACCCCCGTTCATTCCTCCACAAAAAATGTCTAACACCCTGTGTGGTCACCGGACGAACAATTCGAAAGGACTCGATGTCAAAATGTGTGAACAGTTCCGAGAGAGCTTTAACGACAGTCAGTGCATTCACCCTCCATAGAGTGGTTACCTCGGGGTATCATGTGGCATAGTCAACCAACATGAGCATATACTGAAAACTAAACTACTCAAAAAAATTAAAGGCATCCCTTTGAATGAGAGCATAGCATCAAGTCAGTGACACCTGTGGGCTGCTGATCTGCTCAGTGAAGTCACAGAGGGGCTTGTTCATCAGTTTCAGCTGATTTGGTGCACTAGAGGGGCAACAGTGAGGCGGGCATTTGCCATAGAATACCAGAATTGGCAGATCCTCCACTGCCAGGCGCCCTGTGTTTTTCACAGATGAGAGCAGGTTCACCCTGAGCACATGTGACAGACGTGAAAGGGTCTGGAGAAGCCGTGGAGAACGTTATGCTGCCCGTAACATCGTTCAGCATAACCGGTTTGATGGGCATATCCATGGAGAGACGCACAGACCTCTACATGCTAGACAACAGCACCTTGACTGCCATTAGGTATCGGGATGAAATCCTTGGACCACCCATTGTCAGACCCTATGCTGGTTCCTCCTCATGCAAAAAATGCCCAGCTTCATATGGCGAGAGGATGAAGGAATTTATAGCATTGACTGAAACCACTCCCCCAACCCGCTCACTCGCCTGACCTGCAGGCGGGCGAACTCCGTCTGAGTGGCAGTCTCTGCTTCCTCTGCACCTGACGCAGCATCGCACTTACCGTGCTCACCCCACGCTGCTACTTTGTCAGGGTCCACAGTGGGAGTCTGGTCTAGGGAGGCTGCCGTGAGTGACTGGGGAGCTAAAGTCTGCCAGCTGTCCGGGGTCCCCACCTCACTGGACAACTCGGGTTCAATTTCCAACCCGGTTTCTTGACCGACGTTGGCAGCAGTGAGCCCCTCTCTGTCTACTACAGGGGAAAGAGCTCTGCAGGTGGCCGAGACCTGTGATTAATGGGCATTCCTCTTCCCTATCAAAAGAGGCGAGGGTGAAGTGTCAGATATGGCAGTCCAAACCATGGACGCAGCAAAGGTTCACCCGGTCTGCGCTCTTATAAGGGGTCTACTGGAGCAAGTCACACTGAACTACACAGAGGGCGCTACAACACTGGAATTTCACATCTGGGCAACTTAGAGACCTTAAAATTGTCTTTGACTAACATCTCGTGGGAAACTCGCAAGCTGCATCTCTGTGCCAGACCGATGGTCATCGTTTGTACAGGTGGGAGGCAGCCGTCCTACCAGATGTTCTGGTTGATCACAGCGAATGCACCTGCGCTCAGTCCACACTATGGAGCTCCTATGATGGCATCTTCCACCAGTGTTGGTTGGGTCAAAGTCAGTGCCAAGCACGGATAGCTCCTTTATTTCCAGCTGGCTTGGACACCCTCCAGTCAGTGGGTCAGGTCTAACAGTGAGCGGACGTCATTCCGGAGCATCTCATCACAAAGGTCCTCGTCTATCCCTGACAGGACTGTGTCAACAGTGAGCTTCTCCACCATGTACTCAAAGGTGTCCCCACACATCCAGCCTTGAATCAGGTCCACCAAGTCCTGGATCTGTCCTCATATTGGCCGCTCTGGGTCAATGCACCACAGACGAAACTGGCATCCCTTGGCCAGTGGACTCATAGCTATGTGGAGGAGGATCTGTGGCTTCAGGAAGTCATAATCATCGAGTCTTCCATGAGCGAGGTTTCACATGACCTGTAGGGCCTCTCCAGTTAAAAACGGGGCCACAATACCTGCCGACACTCCCCTGTTCCAGTGCATCAGTGTTGCCGTGTGCTTGAAGCAGAACTGGAAACACTCCAAGTCATCCAAGAGAGACATCTTCACCAGCACATCCATGGGGTGTACAAAGAAAGGAGCCTCATCTTGCTCCGCCGGTCTCGGTGTGTTATATGCCTCTTGGTGTTCCAATGATGCAAAACCCCCACTTCAGGTACCATGTGACGCGTGTGCCACTGCCTTGCACCCAAAAGATAAGATGGAGTCTAAGCAGTTCAGGAATTCAAACTTGAAAGAGGAACAGCCAAGTTATTGTAGTGGGAGATGCCACCCTACTACACACTGACACAGCAAACAGGCGGGGCCGGGGACAGGTCAGTGGCCAAGTTATTGTGTTCCCCGCATCCCCCATCGGGTGACAGAAACATTGCACATGGAGGTAGCGAGTCCGACGTTGCCTCTGTGATGCTGCAAACCTGCAAAGTGCTGTGAACCTGCGGTTGCCTCAGTGAAGGACAAGGAGACCTCGACGGACGCATCAATCATGTTTCGGCGTTTCGCCCCACTTGGGAGGGTCGCAAACGTGTTTAAATCTCTCAAATTATTATGGTATGCAATTATTTTCTCTTAATGTGCCCCCCCCCCCTTTTTTTGTGGAAACCTGGTTCAGATGCACGGTTTTCCATGGTAAATCTGACAATGTAATATTTCTGTGGTGCCCCTCTCCCCTTGATGCCCCTAAGTACCTCCATATTTTGTGTAATAGTTAAACCAGATGCAGCCCTGTGACCAGCCTGTCCAGCTTTGTCATGTACCAGTTTCCAGTCAGTGACAGTGGCAGCACAGTTCAGGTGAGACTCCATCTGGGGGATGTCTAGCAGTAGAGTGGGCTCTCCAGCTAGTTAAGAAGGATCAGAAGTGAGATGTCTATTTGGCCTGACCATTTGTGGTGGTGATCAGTTTAATAGGGCAGACCAGTCCCCATTATCCAGTTTAAAGGAAGTGAAGTTTGTTCTACAAGTATTGACTCACAACAAAAGACTAGAAATGTAATCCAATCTTGGTGAGAGCAGTGACTGTAATGTCCCTATTTCAGCTGGCTGGTGGTAATGTGACCTACCAGAACACCATGTCTGCTGCCATCACTGTGAGGAGTGGTCCAGAGGGCTCCATCACCAGGGACAGTGTCTACAAGTAAGGCTTCAGAACCTGCTTCCTCTAACCCTAAATGTGCTCTACCTGCCATGATATGGTGTTTCTCTCCTCAGGTTGTTCTTCCAGTGCACCTACTCAGGAAGCCAGGATGTTCAAGTGGAGGCTGAGGTGCCACCTCTTCCAGTAGTAGAGCAAGGGCCATTTGACCTGGAATTGGTCATTGCTACAGGTACTGTTGGAGGTGGGGTCCTAGTTTGATTTGCTGATCATTCCCAGAATGGCTTGAAGGTTCTTGAAAGCCTGGTGGATTTTGGAGCTCGGAGGATCATGGGGATAGGGTGTGAAAGTTAATGCTCTTTCCATGGCCAGATTCCTCCTATGGCTCCTACTATGTGGATGCTGACTACCCAGTAACCAGAACTCTGAGGGATCCTGTGGCTGTGGAAGTGCACTTTGTGAACATACTCTTGGGGACTGCTGGGTCACCTCAGGACCTTCTGCTTCCAGCCAGCACCCTTATTATCACAATATAATTAAGAAAAAGACCAGATGCTGGGCACAACAGACTGCAGCATAAGCCCCTGATGTTTTTGCCTCTGTATTCAAAGCTGGGAATGTCATCACACCTGAAGTGAACAACATTTGGAGAACCAATAGTCCATTTGGGAAACCTTTGGATACGCAAAATACTGAATAATGCGCTCTGCAGTACAGTCTGAATTGCAAAAGATAAAGCATCTCAAACACCTTAGCCACATGCCTGCAGATAAACGTTCGATAGCACTGTGTGTACGACAGATTTAAAAGACACACCGATAGACACAAGTGTGAATTAAATAGCGTGATGCTGCAGCTTTCACCTACTTTTGATGTGCAATGCAACCAACTTAGAAAGCCTGGGGAGGAGATCCTCCCCAACTTCGACCGCAAAATCAGAGTAGAATGTTTAACTTGTCAGAGTGATGCAATTCAAACTTCCATCCATCCATTACCCAACCCGCTATATCCTAACTACAGGGTCACGGGGGTCTGCTGGAGCCAATCCCAGCCAACACAGGGCGCAAGGCAGGAAACAAACCCCGGGCAGGGTGCCAGACCCCCGCAGGGCGCGCACACACACACACCAGGGACAATTTAGAATAACCAATGCACCTCACCTGCATGTCTTTGGGAGCAAACCAGAGTACCCAGAGGAAACCCACGCACAGTCCAGACACGGGGAAAACATGCAAACTCCACGCAGGGAGGACCCGGGAAGTGAACCCGGGTCTCCTAACTGCAAGGCTGCAGCGCTACCCACTGCGCCACCCTGTCTCTTATATGCCATATTCTGTCATTCCAACAGATGGCGCATCAGAAACATTAACACCACTTTTACACTTCCCATACCAAAGAGTATATAAGAGAGGCGTAGGCATTACAAAAAGTTCTCTTCATTAAAATTTGATTGGCACCAACTCTTTTCCATAAGGTTTCCACCCAATAATAATTAAAAAAACAAACAAAAAAAAAAATAAATCAATGCAGCAGTAAATGACTAAACATTAAATATAAATTCAATTAAATCAAATACTCGGTAAAAAAACCTTTGCAGGTTATTTGTTTAAGTGGCATTTTCATGATTTTGAAATAATGTATTAATAGTGTCAATCATTTAACACAAAACTTCAAACATTTAATGAAATTAAGGTAGAATTAATTTTAACATAGTTTATTTGAAAACAGTTTTTGCTCATTGTATATTGCAGAACTTCCTTGATTTTTCTTGAAGTTTTTATTTGTGTTTTTTTAAAACATTAATACCATATATTGTAATATTATCCCAGGGAATCCCGATGTTCTAGCTATACGCCACTGGAAAGCAGTCAATTTACAATATTATTGTCATTGTTATACGTTTCCATTATTAGTTGATCAGTGAAATTAAATGAACTTGTGAAAAGTTACAGAAGGTAAACACGACATTGTAATTTGATAACCAAATACAAATAAGTACATAAAATCGCATACATTCGGACATGGACTGTTTTAAGGACAAACGCAAAAGAAATGACAGGCACACGCATAAGTAAAAGAAACTTCCACTTTTGAAAAGACGAGCCGCCTGATCTTCTTTCCGATGACATCGCAGTGCCGTTGTGTATGAGATACAAAAGTGGGGCGACACAACTGAAAGATGTCCGCACGACACCGGGGTGGAATATTAAGGGTGGGCAGAAGGGGCTAAACGCTCTGAAAGATGCGAGATAAGTAAAATAAGACTCCAAAATCCCCGTTATTCTCCACAGCTATGAGAATGTCTTAATAATGGATACACAGCACGGTGACGCACTGGTCCACTACACCATACGTTACGGAGATGTATCGTACAATTGCCCGTTAACTGTTAGGATTCGCCATTGTCGGGAAACGCACTCATAATACTAAAACATCGGTGCTAAACAAATGAAATAAAGCGCAAAAAAGAAGTGCTAAAAACTGAAGACAGAAAGAGAAAATGGAAGGAAAAACTTGTAACGTGCACAAAAACTTCTTCACTTCCACCTTTTAATTATCACGTTTATATTAGCTTCACTTGTTTGTTGTCTGGTACAAATCTTGTAGTCGATATTTAACCCACTTCCCATTGTCCAAATGACTTGAAATTTTGCACACTATGACAATACATGAATCAATAACCAGGTTCACAAATTGATCTATGAAACAATGTTAATTAAGAAATGAAATTTTCATATGAAGAATAGTTCAAGATTTCACCAATAGACAGCGCTAGTAACTGACGTTTATATGCACACATCTTCATACAAGATGCAAAGGAAGTGTTCAAATATTGATTACAAAATTACACTAAAAACAAACCCAAGACTAAAAAGTTGAAAACAATAATATATATAAAAATACTTTTTAAAAACCACACTTAAGTTAAAAAAAGTGTACTAAAAAGTAAAAAAAATAAGTCTCTCATACATCACTCGTAAAATAAAAGCGTGGGTGCTTTTATTCAATCAACATTTAAAAAAAGCGCCCAAGATTATTATTTTTTTTTTTTTTTTACTTTTTAGTACACTTTTTAACTTAAATTCTTTTTTAAAAAACACGCTTATATATTATTTTAACAACAAAGGCACTATATGGAGTTTTTTTTTCCTTCTGAATCATCTACACAGTAAATATCAATTAAAACAATAATCTTTATGATATTTTGAAAACTGAATTAACTCGTTTTGTATTTCTGTAAAGACCCCCAACCAGACCCCCATTCTCTTGACTTATTTTTAAGTACTTACATAACTCGAGATGGCAAAATGATACAGAAGCGTCGAAGCTTGTGTCAGTCAAACTGAAGCGTAGTAAGTCGCATGACTGTGTCGGCGCTTGAGGTAAATTACGGCTGTCACGTGACCCGTGACGTTTGAAGCTTCGAACGTCATCAATGCTTCACTGCGCTTAGCGCTAAATGAACCTGAAGCCTACCTATATAAAATGCATCATTCTCATTCAACAATGTTGGGTTGTGAGGAGAGGAAGAAAGCTTTGGTGACAGATGGCGACTAACAGCGGAAAACGACGTTCAAAAGTTAAACTGATGGATAAGGACCTTAGCAGAATTAAATGAACACAGACTTTTCTGACCTTTTACTGGTGACGTGAGGCTGAAACAGCGATTGTCGCCTCTCTTGCACTCCTGAGAAATTAAGTTGACCTCAGTTAACCACCAGATGTCGCTGTTCATACTGGGGCTGAGGCTTCAAAACTTCGAATCTTTTTCGGCACAAATAGAAAGAAAGCCACGAAGCTTAATTTTTCCCATCACTATACTTAACGAACCACTCCCTAGAAACACTCGTAGTTGTCAGATTTCTCGTCTTCTTTTCTTACTTGATGTTTCCTGATATCCCTCATTAAATTAACAGTCAGGACCACCTGCAGAGGGTCACTTCTATACTCGGTCTTCGTTTGGACGTATCA
>JANRMT010062807.1:7915999-7926838 GCA_026402145.1 Polypterus bichir lapradei
ATTTCCATCACTGCCCACCTATTTCTATTCCAGAAGATATATTGATCATTCTTGAGGACTTTACAGTCCCTCCCTTTCAAAGATCCAAGAGGACAGTCGGAAAAGGATCTCTCACTCAACATCTCAGAAAAGGAAGTGGAAGGAAGCAATGCAGAGAATCCACTCGAGCTCCATATACACAAAGCATACAATTATTCAACTCAAAATTATATAATCAAGCACATCTCTCTCGTTTAAAACTGTCCAAAATATTTCCAGGGTGAGAGCCAACCTGTGAACGCTGCAATCGAGCTCCAGCCTCACTGGGTCACATGTTTTGGGCCTGTGCCAAATTAACATCATTTTGGACCAAAATCTTTAAATGCCAGTCAGACAGCCTGGGTGTCACTATCTCTCCTAACCCATTAACAGCTGTGTTTGGTGGGCTTACAGAGGGGCTTAAAATGGAGAAGGACAAACAAACTGTAATTGCATTTACTACACTATTGGCACTGTGGACATTGCCCCGGACACAGACAGGCAGACACACTCATGTCACCCAGCACACGTTTATTTTTCATTGTTCTTTTCACAAGTCAATGCTCACAGGCCCCAGTACCCCTCAGTCCAGGCCAACACAATGCCTTCTCTCTCTTTTCTTCTTCAGGCTGCCTCCTGCCTTGTCCACTCTTTCACCCGACTCTTGTCCTCTTCTAAAGGGAGGCGGCCCCTTTAAATAAGCACCCAGATGTGCTCCAGGTGTGTTCCCGAAAATCTCCCACCGACATGGCCCAGTGTGGCGGAAGTGCCGGCTGTCTCCCCGGAAGCACTCCGGGTGTCCTTGTTCCTCTTCCCCCCAGCACTTCCTGGTGTGGCAGAAGTGCTGTGGTCCAGGGTCTTCCAGATATTGCGGTCCCCCTGGCGGTAACCCCGGGTCCCTACAGGGTCAAGCTTCCCAGCTCTTTACTCACGGCCCCCAGGGCCGTCGCCCTCTTGAGGTCTGGAAGAGGCACAAGCCCTCTTCCGGTCTTCTTGGGCGTCCCGGCTGGGTACCACCTCCATCTGGGTACCGCAGCACGTAGACTTATCTTGCTCAACTGGAAGAATCCTAATTCCCCTCTTTTAAGTCAGTGGGTAACTGATGTTATAAACTGTAAGACCTGAAATTGGAAAAAATCAAATTCGCACTTTACGGATCTATACAAAACTTACACAAACCCTGGTAGGATCTAATCAATAACATTTTAGAATAAGCATTTAAACTGAGGAAGTGGGTTCTCGTCCCTTATTTATTTGTTTGTTTGTTTACTTATTTATTTATTTTTCCTACTCATAAAGTTTCACTCTGCTTGCCTTGCTTTCTTTCTCCTGGGTGGGGGTTGATTTGATTTGATCTCAGTCTTGTAAAATTTGACTTGTTTGTATGGAATGTTATTTTCTTTTAATAAATTCAATATACTGCTAAAAAAATAAGAAATAAAGTCCTTGCATTTTCTATACTGGTGCATTATTTTTCTTCTCTAATTTTAATTTGTTTTTCTGTACATGCAACTACCTCTTTGACTTCTTGTAACTTGACTTGCATTGTTTGAATAAAAATATGCTATAGAAATAAATGTCGTTATGGTGTCTTAATTCTGTTTGTTTATTGCACTCCAGAAAACACAGTTATATGATACAACTAGCTGTGCCCCCCAACAAAGATGGTCTGAAATCGAAATAATCCACATAGACCTCAGCATAGTCAGTGCAAATATTTGCAGTGCAGCATCTGTTGGAATGTCCTTTCTAATGCATTTAATAGTAGAATGCATGGCCTTTTTCATTCCAACAGATGGCGCACCATAAACATTAGCACTGCTTTTACAAGTCTCATACTAAATGGAGTATCACAGAAAAGTAACAATTGCTCCGATACACAGATAGACAGACATTTGTCCTTTAAGGTGGATTCCATTGGAGGTTTGTTTATGGTACTGTGACACTGGGAAGTCAGGGGCAGACTGGCCATTAGGGCATTTGGACAATGCCTGGTGGACCGCAGTCTCTGTTCTGGTCAAGGGCCGGCCGTTTCATTAAATATATTTTATGTACTGGTTACTGCTTGACATTAAAATTATTTTTCTAAACTACTAAACATTATCTGTCCGGTACTGCAATTTATATAGTCCATATAATATACCGTAATTATGTCATCAAGTTGTTTTAGTTGTCAGTACACAACTCCTTCTTCTTCTTTCGGCTGCTCCCGTTAGGGGTTGCCAGAGCAGATCATCTTCTTCCATATCTTCCTGTCCTCGTCATCTTGCTCTGTCACACCCATCACCTGCATGTTCTCTCTCCACCACATCCATAAACCTTCTGTTAGACCTTCCTCTGTTCCCCTTCCCTGGCACCTCTATCCTTAGCATCCTTCTCCCAATATACCCAGCATCTCTCCTCTGCACAAGTCCAAACCAACACAATCTCACCTCTCTGACTTTGTCTCCCAACCCTCCAACTTGAGCTGACCCTCTAATGCCCTCATTTCTAATCCTGTCCATCCTCGTCACACCCAATGCAAATCTTAGCACCTTTAACCCTGCCACCTCCAGCTCTGTCTCCTGCTTACTGGTCAGTGCCACCGTCTCCAACCCATATATCTGCTTATTTATCAGGTCTGAGTGACTCTCAACCCATCACACCGACGTTTAGAGCGCTGACGTGTTTCAGGAGTGGACTCGAAAATCACACCTGCTCTTCTCTACCATTACAGCTGGCACATCAATCCACAGAGGGGGCCGTCATACCGCACTGGGCCAGCGTGAGGAGCAGATGATGTGTGAATGCTATTTATAGACTAAAGTGGTAATGTCCACTTTAACCTCGTAGTTTATTTTATAATTAAAGCAGACCGTTGTAAACGTTATCTTAAAACCAACCTAGTTGTTAATCGCTACCTGCTTCTGGGGCTTCCTGACCTGACAGCAGTGGCAGGCGGCGATTGCCACACAGAACACATTACACTTCTGATATTCCAACTCTCTGCACATTTAGAATCCTTAGGTTTATACTTGATATCACTTTCATGATGAAATACATTAAAGTATGTGTGTTAAATTTTACAGATAAATCGTTAACTTTGTTTAAATTATTAATACTGTTAATAATTACACGTGATGGAGCAGTGGCGCTGCTGCCTCGCAGGGAGTCACATCACTGGTGTTACCCACCTTTTTTTTCCCCCCCTGGTGGGTTTAAAATGTGTGATCCGGTTTCCTTCCAAGGACATGCAGGTTTGGTGATGCTAAAATGACCCAAGTGTGTGTGTGTGTGTATGTGTGTGTGTGTGCTCGTGTTCACCTTGCGATGTCTTGATGTCTCATCCAGGTTTTGTTTCTGCCTCGCGCCTGATGTTTGCTGGAATGGGCACATTCCTGGATTGATGGATGTAATCATTAAACATCCATGCCTTTCACAGATATTGTGGCAAGGGGCCTGTTATGGTGTATAAAATCTACAAATTATTCTCTATATTTTTATTATTATATTTTGCTCAATCCCAACAAGATGAATTCAGATGTAGGAGGCATTATGATAAAAAGGCATATCCTCTTCCCTTACACCTCACTTTTATAACAGTTGTTCACAGCTTAGTGCTAAATTGGCATTACAGCCTGGGAAAGAAAGACTGAGCCGACACCTCAAAGCTATTGATTACTTTATGGATGGACATCTGGGACAACAATTTGGTTTACAGCCTGGGAAAGACAGACATGGCAATGTTTTAGGCAACATCAACAAAAACTTTATTATCTGGGAAAAGATAGATTAAAGAGTTTGAGCAAAATTCATCCATCATATTGACAGCCAGCCAATCAGGTGCATGCAGCATTCATCTGTTGTGAAACCACAGCATGAAACTTTATAATAAATATGCCTCATTCGAGAGCAACGTTAGAAGAAGAGAAACAGCGATGACGGAAGAGCGACGTCAGAAAATGAAACAAAGACACGTGTGACCAGTTTTCATCCGATCGTCAGTTAACAGCATTTTCATGAACATCGATTGCTAAATCAAACGCCACCCTGGGACTTTCATCATTGACTTCACTGATTCCTTTCAGTAAGCAATTTTTTTTAAGACTATTTTATCCAGACTTTACTATCGGTCTTATTTTATATTGCTTATTATTGTTTTTTAATAAATAGTAACTTGTTTTCATCTTTCTATGCTTTGTCTTAATGTCTAGAGCAGTGTTTCTCAATCTTTAAGTATTTGCGACCCGAGTTTTCATAACAGTTTTAATCGCACCCCCCCCCCCAACGTTATTTTGAAAGGAGCCCACTAATACCAATTTTAAATCTTTTTTAATTAATGATACATCATAGATGCATATGTTATTATACCTACGTAACTTTTATCGACATTTATCTAACTCTATATTTATTTTTCTAGTATCAGAATGTAGTTTAAGTTAATTTGTTTTGGTTTCAATAGATGCATTTTTCATATTCTCGATTCTTGTTTTCTTTTTTTCACATCTTCGCGCCCTCCTAGGGGGCACGCCCCACAGATTGAGAACCACTGGCCTAGAGTGATTGAAGTAATAAGTTAGATTTCTTTGAGCATCTGGTGTAGCCGGAGATTTGCCATTACCTCTGTGCTGCGAGGTTTATTAAGGCGGAGGGTGAGAGTTCCACTCAGTAGCAGGGGACAGTACGTGAAGAAGGTATTCTTGGCTGATAAATGGCCTATAGTCAAGGATGCTGAGTCATTGTATGTTTTAATATTTTCTTGGAGACCAAAAGTAATATTTAGGTCTTAGATCTATTTAAAACATCGTATGTTGTTCGTGCAGATAATAAATAAGTCTCTTGATGTGCTGAGAGAGTGACAAGTTGTGTGGTTTAAAGTGCTAAAAGTTAGCCAACTGTATGTGTATCATTTGTAGGGTTCGAGTGTGTATGTGTGTGTTATTATTTAGGGTGCGGGAGTAGACCTCCTACAAAAGCTGAACTTCATGAAAAGAAATTTAGGGGAATGTCAGAAGAGAGGTTTGAGTTTTATTATTTACTTCAATTTCACTCTTGCCGGCTCAAAAAGTTCACTTTTCTGTAGTGCTGATTTGCGATGACCTTCAAAACCCAAATCACCAGGAAAAGCAGAAATGGAATCCATGAAGAAGAGCAGCACGGTCAAGACAAAGCAGCGTCGGCGAGCCATCACTACTTTGGCAGACGCCTTTAGCCAAAGCAACTTCCATTGGAGCTGTGTGGTGGCCTTATCTCTAGTGTAGAAGTTAAGATGTAATGAGGCTTCATATGTAAAGTAGAAAAAGCACATAAAAAGGTCAGCACTTCCCGAGGCCCGTTTTTAATTCCTCACATTAGCAGAGCTTTGATTTGATTTTTACCTAACCACCCCAATCTTTAGGATAGACTCATGTTTAGGGAATTCTATGGTTTGGGTTCAAAATGGAACATCAGATCAGCTTGTCATGGCAGTGTTTGGACTTCCAGCCTGTGAATCATCCATTGGAAAGCCATAAACTGTACCAATAGAATTCAGGTACAGTTTGTATCAGTCCGGTGCCACCACGATTCACACCATCATCAAGAAGATGGGGATTTATTTATTATTATGGTGGAGATTGCAGGGATGCACCCAGCCTCGGCCTGACCTCCACGAACTCACAGAGACAAAAAGTCAACAGAAATAAAATAGCAAATAAAGAATGTATTAACACTAATAATGAAAACAAACGATCCCACCCCAGTTCCATTAGGGTGATGTACAATAAACACAAAAACAAACCATAAAATAAAACACTCCCTATAAAGTCCATAGGGAAGCTGCAACTGGATGAAAAGTAATGAAGATAGACAGTCCAGAGAGCCGCACGTTGAAGGGGAATGTAAAGATCAGGAACTACCGGTAGTTCCTGAAATGGTGAAGACTGGTTTAGGAGTGGCTCCTGTTCCTCTCAGGATGTCCAAATACCCAGACAGTCCTCAAGTAACAGGCAGACAGTCCAGACCCCAATGAAGAAATGCACCAGGACCATATGAATAAGCACAGGTAACCCAACAGAAAGTAGACAGTCAGGAACTTGAAACAAAATATTTCTTCCTTTTGGTCACTCCCCCCCCCCCTTTTTTTAAAAGCCACACTGACCTCCTTTGATCCCAAGAGCCCCTGCACCTTCAGCAGAAGGTGAATCAGAGCCACTGCAAGGAGTTGCAGTTTTAATCTCTAGTAGCACCATTACAAGCTCAACCCCCATTGCTTTATTTAGGCAAAGTATGGCTGCTTATGATTGGCCTTAGATTCCAAACCACTCTGTACTAAACACCCTATTAGGTTGTTGTAAGAATGGTAACAAGTCGATCCCTCCACCTTCACATCTCATACCAGCTGGACAGGAGAACTTTAATCTTGGCAGCCCTGTTGAGAAAGACATTTGGCCCATTCTTTTTACTCCATTTGAAAAAACCACACGATGGCAAAGCAAGCTGGACTGAAGACAAGTCAAGAGCGGTCTATGGACACAAGTTGCACTGCTACTGAGGCTGCAAGGCTTTAGTTTGCCACCATGCAAATCGCATCCTTAAGACTTTGACCAAATTACCAATGAATGTGTAAAGTAACTCCTGCCCGATTCTTTACTGGAATTGATACAGAGCAAGCTGACAGAGATGGGAGTAGATTCATACCTGGTGGCATGGATCGTGGACTTTTTTTTTTTTTTTACAGACAGACCTCAGTATGTGCGGCTCGGGAACTGCAGGTCTGACATTGTGGTCAGCAGCACCGGAGGGGACTGTACTTTCCCCGGTCCTGTTCAGCTAACATACACCGGACTTCCAATACAACTCTGAGTCCTGCCATGTGCAAAAGTTCACTGACAACACTGCTATCGTGGGCAGCATCAGAAGTATAGGAATCTAATCAAGGACTTTGTTAAATGGTGCGACTCAAACCACCTATACCTGAACACCAGCAAAACCAAGAACCTGGTGGTGGATTGTAGGAGGCCCAGGCCCCTCATGGACCCCATGATCATCAGAGGTGACTGTGCAGACCTATAATACACCTGGGAGTGTAGCTGGATGATAAATTGGACTGGACTGCCAATACTGATGCTCTGTGCAAGAGAGGACAGAGCCGACTATACTTCCTTAGAAGGCTGGCGTCCTTCAACATCTGCAATAAGATGCTGCAGAAGTTATCAGACGGTTGTGGTGAGCGCCCTCTTCTACGCAGTGGTGTGCTGGGAAGGCAGCATAAAGAGAGATGCTGCATGCCTGAAGAAACTGCCGAGGAAGGCAAGCTTTATTGTAGGCACCGAGCTGGACAAGTTAACATCTGTGGCAGAGTGACGGGCACCGAGCAGGCTCCTGTCAATCATGGAGAATCCACTGAACAGGATCATCTCCAGCCAGAAGCAGCTTCAGCGACAGACTGCTGGCACTGTCCTGCGCCACTGACAGACTGAGGAGAGCCCACACTATGCTATTCTTAATTCCAGCTTGGGGGGGGTTTGTTAACATTATACAAAGTTATTTTCTGTTATACCTGCCTTGCACTGAGCTTTTATTGCTTTTTAATATTGTCTTTATCCATATGCTGCTGACTTATGTTAATTTCCCCTTGGGGATTAAAGTATCTATAGGAGGTAGGAAGGGAAGGGAGTGGAAATGCTCAAGTAGCAGAGAATAGGAAATGCATTAGATATTGTACACAGTAGAGAAAGCAAGGGCACCATAGGACATTAACCAAGACAAGCTACAATTCAATTTTTTTGCTGCAAGGGGACCAAACCCACACACTTTATAATAGTGGGATTTTTTTTAATCCACAAGCGCTGGGGTGGAGGTTTAAAACACCTTAATTACAACACACTGCCTACCATCAGGAGCTCTTTTCCCCCACCCCAACCAAAAGCTCCCTTGGACCCCATATGTTGTCAGGTACATCGTTAACTGGTGCAACAATGGTGAGGGCATTGGTCTTACAAATTTATTAAGAACCAGAATAATCAGTCACTACAAATTGGGGGGGGGGGGGGGGCGGGGGGAGAAGGAGAAAAAAAAAAAAAAAACCCACACCCACCACAACCCCATGAAAGAAGAGGTTAGAGTAGAGTACCAGGGTATTGAAGACCAAGGATATCCACTCTAGGAAATGACCACCACATGCATGTCAAGAGTTAGGGAAGGAAAGAAAAAAAAAAACCACCAAACAGAAATGGGATTAACAAATTTAAAGCTGTTACTCCAGTGAACAGGAAAAGAGGGTTATGTTGAGCAAAGCACAAAACAGGATAAACCTTATAACCAAGGGATTATATTTTTTTTTTTTTTTTTTTTAAATATATGTTAGTAGAGAATTTGGGGTTGCTAGGAGAAATAAAACCCTAGACAATTGCATGAAGTCAAGCAACCCACCCTGAAAGCAGAGGTATGAGAGCAGTGATCAGAGCATCACCTAAAAAGGAGCTGATCATTCCCCACATTAGAATTGCACACTTAAACTTTGCATGTAGGTCTGCATGTGAACACACAAATTACCACAAAGGACATAAAACAAGCTCTCCCTCCACCCGGGTCATCTGCATCTCTCAGAGAGACTCCTAAAGAGTTCCCTCTGTGCCAAAGGTGTGGGCTACCCCTCCAAACATGTGAATGGTATAAAGTCAAACTCCAAAGCATAACCACCTATCTACTCCCCACCCGAGCAATTAGACAATACACTCAATTAGGTAACCCAAAACAGGTTTATTAAAGCTTTCAGAGATTCACTTTCTGCCTGTTCCTCCTTACAGCAACTACAGCCAAAATTAGGACCACCATCAAGATGGAAGCTGCAGCTCCCAGCACCAGGTATCCAGTGGGAAAAGGAGCTGTGGGAGGAAGACGAAGGACATTTACTCTCCAAGCCATACAGTGAAGGATGGCGACCAAGGATGAGCCAAACTGACAAAGCAGAACTCTCCAGTAGGAGAATCAAGATGGTTACCTTCATGCTCCAGTCTGGATTCTTGCACCTTGGCAGCCTCCATGACCACAGGACCACTGTGAAGGAGCACATTTTTCCTGGAGGAAGCAATTTGTGCCAACTTGTCTGCACCTCTGCCATATCCTGAAAGCAGATGGAGTAAAGTTTAGCTTCACAGACAATGAGCCCCCTTATGAAGGCAGTTATCCAAACTACCCCCACAAGTCCAGTTTTCTTCATACCCCACTCTACAAAAGCAGAACTCTGGCCTTCTGTGACTGGCAGGCCTCAGTCTGTCAGGCTTGGGAATAAGATTTCAGCCAATATTATCACAAACACCCCAAAGGGATGGGTCCGAGGACCCATCCTCTGCACCCTGTTCACCCACGACTCATCTTACCACAAAGATATCCTGAAGTTTGCAGAAGACACAGCAGTGATTGGACACAACTGGTGGGGAGGAGGTGGACAGTCTGGCGTCATGGTGCGACGACAACCACCTCACCCTCAGACAAGGAGAGGATAGTGTACATAACGAGAGGAGACCTTACCGGCCACTGTTCATCCAAAGGGCTTGAAGTGGAGAGCATGAGCAGCATTAAATACCTGGGCATCTAACAGAGGACCTCACCTTGGACACACAACACCACACAGCTGCTGAAGCAGGCTCAACAGTGGCTGTACTTTGAGGCCGAGGAAGATTGGCATGTCGACTAAGATCCCCAGCAAACTTTTACAGCTGCATTGTTGAGAGCATCTTAACCAGCCGTGTGGTACAGCAACACTGCAAATGGACCACAAACGCCTGCAGAGAGGAGTAAAGACTGCCGAGATCACCAGGACCCCACTGCTCTCTTGGCAGAGCATCTACAGAGTCTGCAGGAGACCTGCCTCGATCCTCCGGGACCCCATCCACCCCAACACGAACTGTTCACACTTCTACCCTCAGGTGGGGGTATAGGAGTATGAAATGCAGGACTTACATTCTAAAGAACTTTCTTCCAAAGCCATTAGACTCCTAAACAACTGACTAGAGTTTATAACCATGGTGCACCTCTTTCTATCGACCTCACACAACTGTATCGATTTAACCATCACACATCTACCTGTACAATTACACTTCTAGTCTGTTTATACAATGCTGCCTCAGTTACTCGTCTACTTATGTTTCGTTATACATTGCATTTGTTGTGGACGGCAAAGAAATCTCATTGTTCAGGGAAATGTTTAATTACTGTGCACATGTAAAAAATGAACTTGAAGATGGTTACCTTCCTGCTCGAGTCCAGGTGTTTGCACCTGGTCAGCCACAATGACAACAGGACCACTGTGAAGGAGCACATTCTTCCTGGATGAAGAAACTCGTGCTAACTTGTCTGCAGCTCTGCCAGATCCTGAAAGCAAAATGTGGGGAAAGAGGGCTAGTTTAAAAACCACCATTAGGAGCCATATTGACACCCAACTGCTTCCAAACTTCTAGCTCTGCATTTAACAAAAATCGATCCCAAATATGGAGTCGATGTTCCACAAAAATAACTAGCATCACTGGTCTGTTCATTTGAAGTAGGCTACGCACTTCTTGCAGGGCAGCTTTGAGTACAGGGGTCTGTTGCAGAGGGATAGCAGGCAGCAGCAACACAGTAGATGAAGATCTACAGACAGAGACAGGATATGGTGAAGCCACACAATCACTCATAGCACCACAAGTCAAGTCCTTGCCCTGTGGATACCCAAAACAAACTGGAGCCCACCACAGCATTTCAAATAAAGCCATAGATGCCTCAAAGCAGCACAAAAACCACAAGATTTCTACCTTTTCAGCCAAGGCTTGCCGAGCTACAGGATCCACAAAAGCAAACATCTCAAACACAAATCTCTTG
>JANRMT010062807.1:7941092-7956990 GCA_026402145.1 Polypterus bichir lapradei
TCATTACAAGAGATTTGTGTTTGAGATGTTTGCTTTTGTGGATCCTGCAGCTCAGCAAGCCTTGGCTGAAAAGGTGGGTTGTGCCAAAGGGGAATCCTGTCTTGTGCTGTTCTGTGGTTTATATTTTCATTTTTGAAATGGCATTGCTTATGCCACTACAATGAGTTTGTTTGGTCTGCTATTTTTGCATTCTGTAGATCTTCATCTACTGTGTTGCTGCTGCCTGCTATCCCTCTGCAGCAGACCCTTGTACTCAGAGCTGCCCTGTGAGAAGTGAGTTAACTAGTCATTGGGTATTCCAGTAGTTGTGATGCCAAATAGTGGATTACTTGAATGTATAGTCCATATTTGGAATGCAGAATTTTTAGTTTGGGTAGCTTGGTGTATTTCAAATGGTGGGCACTTTTCTAATGAGGGGTCTTATTTACTATTTCTCTTCCTCTCGCCACCTTCAGGATCTGGCAGAGCTGCAGACAAGTTGGCACGAATTGCTTCATCCAGGAAGAATGTGCTCCTTCACAGTGGTCCTGTGGCCATGGAGGCTGACAAAGTGCAAACATCTAAGCTGGAAGATGAAGGTAACTTTGAATGCCAGGACATGGCTTTTTGGTTAATGGTGATTGGAGAGTAAATGTCCTTTTTTTTTGTCATCCTCCCACAGCCCCTCTTTCCACTGGATACGTTGTGTTGGGAGCTGCAGCTGTCATATTGATGGTGGTCCTGGTTTTAGCTGTAGTTGCTGTGAGGAGGTTCAACTGGCAAAAAGCAAATCTGAAGTCTTAATAAAATTTTTATGGCTGCTTAACTTGTTTGTCTGGTTTTTGAACAAACTCGAGCAGCACACAACCGCAGGCAGGTGTGGGTGTTTTTAGGAAGGAGTTGCCCCCTGTTCTCTACTTGGCTTTTTAACATGACAAATGCTGTTAGTAGTGGAGCCCCAAGGATGGTACTTCTGTTGTGTTCTCTGGGTGGGAGCTGCTGGACAAAATGTTGGGGCTGCATCTTGACTCTCATAACGAAGGGTTTCAGTCTCATTTCACATGCCGTATGCTTTTGGGCAAGAGCGTTGTTAGTAGTCCGTCTACTTTTTGGTATTTGAAATCTCATTTTAGAAGTAAATGAGAGGAATTCAGAATTTGAAATATAATCGGAATTTATGGTAAATTGCAGTCAACCTTAATTACACTTCTGGATTTATTTGATTCAGATAATGAGAGCGTAATGGCTCATACAACCAAACGGACGCATTGGTCATCTGAAACCGGAAGTAGTTCAGGGAAAACGGAGTTCCGGCTTTCAGGTAAAAATGCGAACTTTGCTTCAGTGTGTTTGTCTGAAAAGGTGAGTAGCGCCGACGCTTTAGCCCGTTTAAATTTAAGCTGTGTTCTTCAGAGTTCAGGGGGTGGATTAATGAACGTTTATTTACTGCTACATAAAGGGCGTTTCTTTTTCTGAACAAAAGGAAAATTGTTTTTTCTTCCCCACCCCCCAGTTCAAAATCGTAAGATTTCCTTAAATGGCTTTTTTTTTTTTTTTTTTTTTTCTCAAATTTTAAAACTCCAAAGTACACACGTTGAGCTCCATTGGTCTTGGTGTCGAGTTTTGGATTTTTGTCATACGGCTGTGTTACGTTCGGTGTTTCCTGTCAACACTAAAGCTTGATTTCTAATTCCCATAAGGAGATGGGGGCGTAAACTGCACTTGGTGAGGGTCCAAAATCGTCCTCCCTTTTTATTGTGGTTAGTTAGGCTGGGTTTATACTTCACTGGGCGTGACATTTGCTGCTGCTACTTAAGCGTTTTGTCATGTTTATACCTGCACGCGTATTTTACGGAAATCTAGACGATTCCACCAGGTGGCAGTGCGAGATCTCCGGGTCAGAACGTTCGGCTTCGCTCTGTGGTGAATGGCCTGAAATACCAGCTAAATTTGAGGACACCTTGCCACTACCTCTGAAAAGGATGGACGTTTTAAGATTACATCAATCCAGGGATGCGCCCATTCCAGCAAGCATCGGGCACGAGGCAGACACAATCCATGCACGGGGGCATCCGCTCATCACAAGGTGAAGACAAGCACTCACATAGACTGGTGTCATTTTAGCGTCATCAAATACCCAAACGTTCATGCCTTTGGAAGGAAACCGGAGCCCACTGTGGGGAAACGTGCAAACTGCAGGCAAGGAACACAAGGGACGTGTCTTTTCTGCGAGTCAGCCGCGCTACCGCTCTGCACACCGGACAGCCCGACATGTGTAATAACAGTAGTCATTATTTAAATTACATTTTTCTATAAAATTTAATATACATTAATGCATTTATTATGAAAGTTATATCATGTATAAATTTTAACGATTCTAAATAGAGTGCTGGAATATCATAAATGTGATGTGTGCTGCTGTCAGCTCGGGAGGAAGCCGCAGAAGCAGGTAGTGATTAACAACGGGGTCGGTTTTAAGATGACGTTTATGACGATTTGCTTTAATGAGAAAATAAACTACGAGATTAAAACAAACTTTAATTATAAAATACAACTTTACACCATGTGTTTTTTTTTTCCCCTGTGCCTCAAATACGCTGCCGTACTTCCTGTTATTAAGGTGCAAAAAAGACGGCAGAGTAGACGGTATGTGAGACTTTAAAATGTATCTTGTCTTTACGATAGGGAAAATGCGACGCTTGAATATAAAAGCACCACGAATGCATTTTTATGTCGGCATTTCGCTTCTCCATATCAGTCATGCATCAAAAATCGCAGCAGGCACATCGATCCTGGAGGATCCAGAAAGAGGCTTTCTCTCACATGTAGATCGTAAACAGACTCTGGCGTCACATTCCAACTTGAATCGCGCTCTACAACTCGCGCGCACTTCGCGTTAATTTCTGAGGACGCGCCAAATAAATGCGTGGTATGCGTTCGCGTTCTGAGCGTGAAGTATAAACGTAAACGTTTAAACAAACAAGCAGAAATGTGCTTTAGTAAAAGTTGAAGCATCCCATTAAGGCTCCTACTTAAGAAATACTTAACTGTGTTTCCAAGCAGGCGTTTTCTTTTAAAGTACACGTCCTTGTTGAACGGACTCCGTGACTCAACAGCAGTAGATGGCGTTAGGTGTGCCTGTTCAGTTAAATGCACAAACGGCCCAGGATTTTCCATTTAAGTTAAGAATGATGGAGGTTGTAGTACTGACAAACCCCAGGGTGTCCAAACTTGAAAGCCCCCTCACTTATCCTCCCCTTTCCCACTACCCTCGTTATGGACACCAATGCTTGCACCTGAGTTTTTATTGAACTATGTGAAGTAGAAAATAAAAATCCAAAACTTTACATTGGGTCAATTTAAAGTTCATTTTTTGTTCATTACAGGGTTGGTGTCCCAAAAAATATAGCTGGTGGGGCACTGAATTTTCACAGGAGCCGATTCCAGTACAAATAAAGCTCACAGTGTTCAAAACTTCACATGTAGTAAATACGAGCATCCGGCAGGGGGCGCCCGCTCTCTGAGAATACGTTCATTATTGAGACTGCAGCTTTATATTTGTCTCCGGCTCCAAAACGGGAACAAACATGGGATTCATTCATTGAGACCCTCTGAACAGTACACATAGGGGCGGCCCCTGGCTATATGTTGACCAAACAGGGTGCACAGCGACACTTTAAAAGTTTACCTGAGTTGCCTCCACTTGTTTGTTCTCATCTCCCTGTCAGGTTTGCTTACACGGCCGTAATGCTTTGTCCCTGTCGGCTGGCATGTATGGCTGCAGCTGTATTTATTGATGGCCTCAGTTAATCCTATCTCTCTCTCTCTCTTTTATTTATATATATATATATATATATATATATAAAAAAAATCAACGTCTGTCTGTCCGCTTTTCACGAGAGATCTACGTAACGGATTTAGATCTGTTTTTTTCCTATAATTTTCTTGAACATTCTGGTTGATTTTTGTGACTTTTCTCATCGCACTAAGTATCGTAGTTCACTTGCAGGAGCGACTTATGCATGCGAGTCTGAGACAGAGGCTGCGGACCGAGGGGAGGGGCAAGTGGGCGGGGCCCTCACTCACGCGCCAGTCTCCGTTCGAGTCGCCACGTGTCGGAGTGTTCCTTGTCTGCGCTTAGCTAGCTATACCTGTTTGTTTATTGATATTTAAAGTTTGTCCTGTTTCGCTACTACGTGGGTGGAGCCACAGGGGTGCGGCTAGTTTTAAATTAAATGAAGTCTATGGAATAAACCTCACACATCACGGTGGCACACTGCATGGGATTTATCACTCGACTGGACAAGCTGGGTCATTTTGTGAAGTGGCGACCCATCAGAGACACATCCGCGATCACACAGTTTAATACAATACAAGCGGAAAAAGCCGACGGTATCATGCATGCGTTCTAGTCCTCCTGTGTCACTCATTGGTGCTCGTGAATCAATTCCCATATCAAGTTTCTAATTTTGAGATAGCGGAAAAATTGTGTTGATGGGAAGCTAAATTTAGAGTGTAATTGTCTGTAGGATGCAAAGGCATTATCTCTATACAGATCTCTAAATGATTTAATCCCGTAGGCTTCCCAAACATTAAAAACTGTGTAAGTGCGAGAGGGTGGAAAAAGGTGGATATCATGTAGTGTCACACAGACGTGCTAATGGGAGAACGCTAAATGGACCAAGAGAGGGGTAATTTCACGCCAAGCCAGGAGGTGGCAGGGTGCAGTAAACCTTCCTGTTTTATCTCTGCAGACCGGACAGGGGACATTCTGCCTGATTCACGTCTGATATCACTTCCGGTCCCAGGCCTCAATTACATCATTTCCGGCGGCTCTGTTCTTAGGCCAAATTGTGAGTGAGTCCTGCACTGCCTTGGCTGTCATGAATGGCTTCAGGATGCTTTACAGTTGGCCTGACCCATGACTGATGGTATCAACGCTCACCTTTTCTTCTCAAACAATCGGAAAGGGGATTCATCAGAGACAATGACTTGACCCCAGCAGTCCAATCCCAGAATATCAGTCTGTCCCTGATGTTTTTCTTTGCTGCCCTTCTTGATGCCCACCAGGTCATCCTCCAAAAGTCTTCTCCTCACTCACACCTGCCTACTGCCATTCATGAACAAGCTCTGCCTTGGCAGTACCCCAATACTGAGCCATGAATAAAGAATGGGACCACAACATCCTTCGAGAGCAACTTCTCCCAACCATCCCTGAACAGTTTGGTGCATTTTACGCATGACAATTGTTGGTCACCAGAGGTTGTCACCTTAAAAGAAGGCTCTAGGAGTCGGAGGACAGGCAAACAGAGTAATCAGCTTTATTACAATTAACAATCACGTGGACTCAACCCAGTTAGGCTGAGATGAGCTGAGCCTCGAACAAGCCACACGTCACAGTTCATATCATCATTTCTTATCATCTTCACGTCGCTCAACACAGCTCACTCTCTGCTTAATCTCACTCCTCACTCCATCTGGCCCCCTGCTGGCCCTCTCAGAAACCTCCAATATTTTTCATGGTTTGCCATTCATTCTGTTTTTCTTGCCTCCCTTATTTCCTAGCTGGTCGGTATTCCCCCTTCTCCAACCTCGGGTTGTCTCCATTCGTCATTCTCCCCCTTCTCCTTCCTTTTGGGGTTATTAAATATTTGTGGTTTCACTCTGAGCTCAATTAAATAAAGAAATATGGCATACTCCTTTATTTAACTATTTGCTTGGCAAAACAGATTTGTGTTAAAGCTCACATGAAGTTTAATGCTTGTAAGTTTTATATCTACTTATGCTAATATATGAATACATGACTTTTTATTTTCCATACAATGAACAATCTAGCATGACAGAGCACTGGGCCATAAGGCAAAAGTGACAACTAAGTGGCTCAGGGGAACAAAATTTGGGTTCCATGGCCAGGCCATTGAGAAGTTGTGGTCAATCCTCGGGCGGGGGGTGTTTAGGTGGACATACAACAACCCATCAGTTCTGATTCTGCAAGAATGGGGGGCAATCAGTCAGGATTGGGCCCAGAAGTTGATTGACTGACAGCCTGCCAGGGTGAATAGCAGAGAGGGGTCTTGAAAAAGAGAGAAGGGCCAACACAGCAAATATGGAATTCATGGAATTTCTAATAAAAGCCTTTGAAATTATGAACTGCTTATAATTCTACTTCAGTCTACCAGAGAAACATCTGACAGCAAGATCTAAAAACACTGAAGCAGCAGACTTGGTGAACACCAACACTCGGGTCATTCTCAGAATGTTTGGCCACAACTGTATAGCAGACTGCTGTGCATCGTCTCAGATTTATATTACGAATATGAAAAGACATGCAGGTGAGGTGCACTGGCGATCCTAAATTGTCCTTAGTGTTTGCTTGGTGTGTGTGAGCCCTGCAGTGGGCTGGTGCCCTGCCTGGGGTTTGTTCCTGCCTTGCGCCCTGTGTTGGCTGGGATTGGTTCCAGCTGACCCCTGTGACCCTGTGTTGGGATATAGCAGGTTGGATAATGACTGACTGACTGACAGACATTAAAATATAGACCCTGATTTACATTACTTTATAATTGGGAGAGAGATTAAACAAAAAGAAGTCTTAGTGCTGTTGCTCGTGTATATAAATCGAGATAAAGTTCAAGGGCTAGGTGGAGAACATCAGGGCCGTATGTTGTGCTCCTCTGACCTCGCATGTCTAAGGTGGCCCCCGAAGGGCAAGCGGCAAATAAGAATGTAAAGAAGTGGCGCCCGCTATTAAAGAAGGTGACACACACATTCAAATGAAGTGACCAGCTCACAATCAGAGGGGTGACGACAAGTCAAAGTGTACAGAAAGGGTAGGCACCCGGGCAGAACGAAAGGAAAAAACACCGGCAAGGTGGCAAAGTGGCTCTGTCAGCCCACAGGGACAGCTGCCGGTTAAGTGGTGCGCCGAGTGTTTTGAAAGTTCACTAGCGTTTCCTTTTTCCAGTTAAATTGTTGGTGTTGAGGTGTGAAATGAAGTTGATTCAGTATTTTTTATGTCTTTATTTGTAACTTAGACAAAGCAAAGGTCATATTAGTGTTTCATTGGTGAGAAGCTTTCACATGTAAAGAGCCCGTTAGTCTTTAGGATGGAGACAGGAATTTTATCAAATGGTTAGGGGGTGGAGAGCCTAAAACCAGTATGGCAAGTGATTCTCTGCAGGACCCTCTCTATCAAACCGCATCGGAAAGCCAACCTATCCATCAGCTAAATGAATGGGTTTTTGGGTGGGCAAGTGCGAAAGTTACTGTGTGCCCCCGTTGATCTGAAGTCTGGCGGTTTGGGATTGGTGTTGAATCAGAGGCCATTCTGTAGCACGACGCCCTCTTGGTGTGAGGATTTGGACAAATGATGGATACATTCACTTGCTGTACGCCTCCCTCTCTGTCTCTCTTACCAACTGATGAAGGAGCATCTCACACACCACAGACTGAAGAAGAAGCACAACTCAACAGCCATATTGAGACAGACAAGTAGTGACTGCACTAGAGACATTTTATTTAACTGACAAGTCTGTGCGCCACCTGAAACTACACATCAGCATTTATCAGGTTGTATGGTTGTCGGTATTCACTTGTACTTTGCTTATTGTTATTTTTTTATAAACTAGCTGTCCACCATGCCTGAGCTCGCATAGTAGTGGAACTGGACAAACTTTAAAACTCAATAAACTAACAGAAATCACGAGCTAAGCGGAGGCGAGGTACACTCCTAAAACACAGAGGTAGACGGCTCACCTCTCCTGACGTCACGCATCCCCCTCAGCTCGGCCAGCAGCCTCGGTCTCGGATTAGCGTGAATAAATTAATCCAGCGAGTGAACTGTGATACTTAGTGCGATGAGAGAAGTCGCAAAATCAGCCGGAATGTTCAAGCAAATTCTAGAAATAAAAAAATTAAAACAATCTAAATCCGTTAAGTAGTACACTCGTCAAAAGTGGACAGACAGACTGACATTGTGTTTTATATACAGTGGGTAGAGAAAAGAATCCCCCCTTTTGAAATATTCCCATTTTTTTTTTTTGCTTTACAGCCTTAAATAAAAACATAAAAACTAATATTTCTTCCCAGCTTTACTTACTCAGTGCAATCTGTAACATCCAAGTGAAAGATATCACAGCTACAGTTCAGAGAAATTATAAAAAATCATAAACAAGACCTACTGAGATGAATAAAGGACCACCCCCCAACTCAATCAGGTGTCAGTGCCCACCATTCCCATTGCAGACCCTGGTTACTGGCTGTGCTCAATTTTGATGAATGTGATTAGTGAAGCTGTTCCTGGTCCATTAATTCCCTTGCTTGGTAGTTAATTGACAGAAAACACCTGATTATGGGTGGCAAGCTACTTTCAAAAGATCTCAGAGACAGAGTTGTGGACAGACATAAGGCAGGGAGGAGATGGAGACCAAAAACATCTCAAAGGCTTTATCAATCCCAAGAAGCCCAGTAAAGTCCATCATAAACAAGTGTTTGGTACTACTAGGACCCTCCCTGGACCCTTCCAAACTGAATGGAAGAGCAAGGAGGACACTCGTAAGAGAGGCTACCGAGAGGCCAATGGCCACTGTGAAGGAGTTACAAAATTTGACGGCACAGAGTGGTCATTAATGGTGTGCATGTGAAAACAATTTCACAAGTGCTCCACCATTGTGGCTTGTTCAGGAGGGTCACACTTCTCAAGAAAGGCCACAAGAAGGCTCATTTGAGCTTTGCCAGGATGCACCCTGAAGATTCGGATGCCAAGTGGAAAAAGGTGTTCTGGTCAAACTATTTGGCCTCAACACCAAACGGTCCACCAATGCAGCTCACCATCCACAACACACCATACCTACAGTAAAGCATGGAGGGGGCAGCATCCTGTTATGGGGGGCTTTGGACTCTCGTTAGGGTAGAAGGAGAAATGGATGGGGCAAAATACCATCAAATTCTGGAGGAAAACCTGCTACCCTCTGCCAGAAAGTTGAAGATGGGCAGAATGTTCACCTTTCAACACAACAACAACCTGAAGCACACAGCAAAATGGACCACACAGTGGCTGAAGGAGAGAAAAAGTGAATGTCCTGGTGTGGCCGCTCAGAGCCCAGACCTAAATCGCAATGAAAATCTGTGGAAAGATCTGAAGATAGCAGACCACCAACACTCACCACCTAATGTGAGTGAACTTGAACAGTTCGACTGTAAAGAAGAGTGGTGGGCAAATATTACACAATCTAGGTGTGCAAAGCTGAGAGAGAAGATTCAGAAGAGACTCAGGGCTGTCATTAAAGCAAAAGGGGGGTCAACAAAATGACATTGACATGGTGGTGGTTGATCCTTTAATCATCTCAGTAGGTCTTGTTTATGATTATTTATAATTCTTTGACTCTTCTCTGAAGAGTGACAGCCAGCATGGGATCCTCAAAGCAACTCTCCAAAGATCTGAATACAAAGATTTTTCAGTCTCCTGGTTTAGGGGAAGGCTACAAAAATCGATATCAGAGGTTTAAACTGTCAGCTTCAACTGTAAGGAATGGAATCAGGAAATGGAAGTTCACAGGCACAGTTGCTGTTAAACCAACCCAGCATGTCTGGCAGGCCAAGTAAAATACAGGAGCAGCTTATGCCCAAGCAGGATTGTGAGAATGGTTACAGACAACCCACAGATCACCTCCAAAGACCTGCAAGAACATCTTACTGCAGATGGTGTATCTGCACATCGCTCTACAATTCAGCACAATTTCCACAAAGAACATCTGTATGGCAGGGTAATGAGAAAGAAGCCCTTTCTGCACTCACGCCACAAACAGAGTCGCTTGTTGTATGCAAATGCTCATTTAGACAAGCCAGATTCATTTTGGAACAAAGTGCTTTGGACTGATGAGACAAAAATGGAGTTATTTGGTCAGAACAAAAAGCGCTTTGCATGGCAGAAGAAGAACACCACATTCCAAGAAAAACACCTGCTACCTCCTGTCAAATGTGGTGGAGGTCCCATCATGCTGTGGGGCTGTGTGGCCAGTTCAGGGACTGGGCCCTTGTTAAAGTCGAGGGTCGAATGAATTTAACCCAATATCAACAAATTCTTCAGGATAACGTTTAAGCATCAGTCACAAAGTTGAAGTTACGCAGGGGTTGGATATTCCAACAAGACAATGACCCAAAACACAGTTTGAAATCTACAAAGGCATTCATGGAGAGGGAGAAGTACAATGTTCTGGAATGGCCGTCACAGTCCCCTGACTTGAATATCATTGACAATCTATGGGATGATTTGAAGCAGGCTGTTCATGCTCGGCAGCCATCAAACTGAACTGAACTGGAGAGATTTTGTATTGAAGAATGGTCAAAAATACCTCCATCCAGAATCCAGACACTCATCACAGGCTATAGGAGGACAGCGTCTGAAGGCAAAAGGAGCAAAAGGAGGCTCAACTAAGTATTGATGTCATATCTCTGTTGGGGTTCCCAAATTTATGCACCTGTCTAATTTTGTTATGATGCATATTGGATTTCTGTTAATCCAATAAACTTCATGTCATTGCTGAAATACTCCTGTTTCCGTAAGGCATGTCGTATATTAAAAGGAAGTTGCTACTTTGAAAGCTCAGCCAATGAGAAACAAAAATCCAAACAATTAAGAGGGGGTCCCAAACTTTTTCATATGACTGTATATTATATCCTCATTGTCTTACACACTTGAGTATTTTGCTGGTTGTCAGAAGGAAGAAGGGAATAATTATATATTATATTAGACTAGATTTGCATAGATTAGATTAGTGATGAGCTGATCCTCCCGTGAGGATGTTGGACATCTCTGGGTCTGCGGTTCTTGAAGCTGATCCTCCAATTAGCTGTGAACCTCCCAGCCTCAATGAGATTGCACAGGTGGTGGACCAGCTGAGGTAAGGGAAGGCTGCAGGGTTCTGTGGTATCTGTGGGTGAACTTCTCCAGGTTGGTGGTCAGCTGTCCTCCTGGCATTGCAAATAATTTTTCCTTCCATTTCGGAGATGGGTGTCATCCCAAGTGACTGGAAAATGGGACTTGTCAACCCTATCTGGAAAGGGAAGGGTGATCGCCTGGATTGCAGCAACTACGGGATGATAACACTGCTCTCAGTGCCAGGTAAGGTCCTTGTTAGGCTCGTCCTCAATAGGATCTGTGATCACTTGCTCACCTACCAGCGACCGGAACAGTCTGGTTTTACACCTAAGAAGTTTACCATTGACTGCATCCTGGCACTGAGGGTTCTCATGGAGCGCAAACACCAATATCAACAGAGTTTACAGCCTTTGTCGATTTTTGTAAAGTGTACGAGTCAGTTGATCAAGCTGCCCTGTGGGACATCCTGAGACTTCACGGGATCCCCTCAAGGTTGTCGGATATCATGGCCGGCCTGTACGCTGGTACTGTGAGTGCAGACAGGAGGCAGACCCTGGTTCTGGGGTCCATCAGCGGTGTGTTCTGCTCTTACTCTGTTCAATGCTTGCATGGACTGGGTGTTGCATAGGGTCGTAGGGTCCAGCGACTGGGGGGCATCTGTGGGTGAAGAGAGATTCACTGATCTTGACTTTGCTGATGGTGCTGTGATATTCACAGAGTCAATGGAGGCTCTGATCGGTGCGATCGAGAGACTGAGTGAGGGGTCTGAGGGTCTGGGCTTGTGAAGGTCCTGATAAAAACCAAAGAGCCAGGCATTTAAAGACTTCTTGGGCATGGCCATCAGCAGTGTGTCTGTTTGTGGAGAGAGTGTCGACCTCATCGAGAGGTTTACTTGACTTGGCAGTGACATTCATATCTCTGGTGACTCTTCCTGTGAAGTCAGTAGATGGATTGAGAGAGTGTGGGGGGTCATGAGGTCACTTTAAAGGGGTGTGTGGTGCTCTTCATATCTGCAAAAGGATTTTAGAGTTCTGGTGCTCCCTGTTTGTGAGACATGGATGCTATCCAGTGACCTGAGACGAAGATTGGACTCCTTCATGTGTGTCTCTTCAGGGAATCCTTGGGTCCCGCTGGTTTGAATTTCTGTTGCTCCTGGAGTCCTGAATGAGGCACATGACCTGCATTGTGAGGGAACTTACATCACTAGTTCAAGTTCAAGTTCAAAGTTCAAACTTTATTGTCATGTGCACAGTAAGGAAACACGTTTCCCCGTATAGTGAAATTCTTTCTTTGCTGTCCGCACCAAATGAACAAAACCACGTATAAACATAAATAACTAGCTGATCACCCAGTGGCTTCACTCACTGAGTGCAAGGGAAAAAAATAAAATGTAGTATTTATAACATAAGTTTGTTAATTACTAATTTTCCTTTTCAACAAATAAAGAGCATTTACAATAACATAGAAATCAATATAAACAACATTATTAACATCATTATCATATGAGAATATGAAGTAATATGCAAGAAGCATACAGCATATAAATATAAAATTATTTGATAAAAAAAATATGAACAACATATAAGAAGCGTATAAATTATTAAACAGTAAAACATTAACATTTAAGAAGTAAAGATACATTAAGTACTACTGTAGTGCTTTCGGGTAAACTACATTTTTTGTTTGCCGATTAGGTGCATAAATGTATACATTTTTTGGTGTACCCACCCGAGAACACGCGACGTATGTTGCAAATTGGATTTCCGTCGTGTGCGAGGTTTAATGGTAATTGCAATGCCTAATGTGCTGTACGGCCTCCATCTAATAATGTAGAAGCGATTCCCGATGACGCTACAGCCAGAGCTATGTCTCCATTCGCTCGTATCTCGGCAAGAATCAGCTTTATTAAGAATGTTTTTCCTGTTCCTCCAGGACCATCAAGGAAAACAACACCACCATTTCCTTTTTTAATCAAACCCATTACATAGTGTATTATAAAATGTTGTGTGGTCATACGTAATTTCCGTTTCAAGTAGCAGATACAGCTGTGTTTGAAAGTTTGTGAATCCTTCAGAATTTTCTATATTTCTGCATAAATATGACCTCAAACATCATCAGATTTTCACTCAAGTCCTAAAAGTAGATAAAGAGAAACCAGTTAGACAAATGAGACAAAAATATTATACTTGATCATTTATTTATTAAGGAAAATGATCGAATATTACATATTTGTGAGTGGCAGAAGTAAGTGAACCTCAGTTAGTTTGAAGGTGAGGTGTCAGGTGTTTTCAATCAATGGCATGACAATCAGGTGTGAGTGGGCACCCTGTGTCATTTAAAGAACAGGATCTATCAAAGTCTGCTCTTCACAGCACATGTTTGTAGAAGTGTATCATGGCACGAACAAAGGAGATTTCTGAGGACCTCAGAAAAAGAGGTGTTGATGCTCATCAGGCTGGAAAAGGTTATAAAACCATCTCTAAAGAGTTTGGACTCCACCAATCCACAGTCAGACAGATTGTGTACAAATGGAGGAAATTCAAGACCATTGTCACCCTCCCCAGGAGTGGTCGACCAACAAAGATCACTCCAAGAGCAAGGCACACGTGTAATAGTCGGCGAGGTCACAAAGGACCCCAGGGTAATATCTAAGCAACTGAAGGCCTCTCTCACATTGGCTAATGTTCATGTTCATGAGTCCACCATCAGGAGAACACTGAACAACAATGGTGTGCATGGCAGTGTTGCAAGGAGAAAGCCACTGCTCTCCAAAAAAAAACATTGCTGCTTGTCTGCAGTTTGCTAAAGATCAAGTGGACAAACCAGAAGGCTATTGGAAGAATGTTTTGTGGACGGATGAGACCAAAATAGAACTTTTTGGTTTAAATGAAAAGCGTTATGTTTGGAGAAAGGAAAACACTGCATTCCAGCATAAGAACCTTATCCATCTGTGAAACATGCTGGTGGTATTATCACGGTTTGGGCCTGTTTTGCTGCATCTGGGCCAGGACGGCTTGCCTTCATTGATGGAACAATGAATTCCGAACGATATCAGAGAATTGTAAAGGAAAATGTCAGGACATCCGTCTATGAACTGAATATCAAGAGAAGGTGGGTCATGCAGCAAGACAACGACCCTAAGCACACAAGTTGTTCTACCAAAGAATGGTTAAAGAAGAATAAAGTTCATGTTTTGGAATGGCCAAGTCAAACTCCTGACCTTAATCCAATCGAAATGTTGTGGAAGGACCTGAAGTGAGCGGTTAATGTGAGGAAACCCACCAACATCCCAGAGTTGAAGCTGTTCTGTACGGAGGAATGGGCTCAAATTCCTCCAAGCCAGTGTGCAGGAATGATCAGAAGTTACCGGAAACGTTTAGTTGCAGTTATTGGGGGTCACACAAGATACTGAAAGCAAAGGTTCACATACTTTTGCCACTCACAAATATGTAATATTCGATCATTTTCCTTAATAAATAAATGACCAAGTATAATATTTTTGTCTCATTTGTTTAACTGGTTTCTCTTTATCTACTTTTTGGACTTGAGTGAAAATCTGATGATGTTTTAGGTGATATTTATGCAGAAATATAGAAAATTCTAAAGGGTACATAAACTTTCAAGCACCACTGTAGATAATAAGTAACAGAGGCAGCATAAAGTATAAAAACAGAATCGAAGTATAAAGTATAATTGTGCAGGTAGGTGTGTGATGGACAAGTCCAATACAGTTGTGTGAGGTCGATAGAATGAGGTGCACCATGGTTATGAACTCCATTCAGTTATTTAGGAGTCTAATGGCCTTGGGGAAGAAAGAGTTCTTTAGCCTGGACGTCCTGTATTTCATACGTTTATACCCCCGTCTGAGGGTAGAAGTGTGAACAGTTCGTGTTGGAAGGGAGTCGAGGCAGCACTCCTCCGGACTCTGCTGAGATCCCCAGGACTCTACTGCCCTCTCTGCAGAGCATCTACAACAGCAGTCTTTCCCACTCTCTGAAGCAGTTTGCGGTCCATAGCAGTAGTGTTGCCATACCACACGGTGATGCGGCTGGTCAAGATGCTCTCAACAATGCAGCTGTAAATGTTGCCGAGGATCTTAGTCAACATACCAAACTTCCTCAGCATCCTCAGAAAGTCCAGCCGCTGTTGAGCCCTCTTGACCAGCTGTGTGGTGTTAAGTGTCCAAGTGAAGTCCTCACTCATGTAGACAGTACGGCCATGTGGCCTGATTCCCAGAGTGTTATCCTTGTTGAGGACCCGAGTGGCTAGACCAGGCCAAGGGTTCACCCACGTAACACCTGGCTGCGGCAGATAGAAGGTAATTTCTGGAGGGTGGGACTGGACCACGTGTCTGCCTGGAGGATTGCCTACCAGGATCCTGAGCTGTTTCGTCGTGTGGTGGGTGTGGTAACGTGTTGTACCAGTGCATGCTCCCCATCCTGACTTGATTGTCTTACCCCTCACAAAACCCCAAAAGTCGTCAAATTCCTTAGCCACATTCACTTTTTTCATTTCGATCAAACCAGCACTGCGATCCCTTCATTTCACAGGCTTGTCTGTTTTCTCCTCCTCTCTCCTGGTCTTAAGATGAGAAGAATGACAGCAAAGACACACTTGAGTGTTTTACTGGTTGTCAGATGGAAGGTGGGGATAATTATAAACTTACATTAGATTAGATTCGACTAGATTAGATTAGTGAAAGGGAAACTCTCTGTGATGTGTCAACGGTATCGTTTCACTAATATCAGGCAGTTTGTCATTCGATAGACTAATTCGTGCTTTGACAGACTGGCTCATTTTACCACACAATCAAGCGGCGACCAACCACAGACATGTCGGCGATCCATTGAAGCACTACAAACGCATGAGGCTGGCGTACCGGGATCGCGCGTTTAGCACTCTCGTGGAACGCAATGCTGAATCGATTCGTTTGTGGTCACCAATCGATTCCCACTGTCAGAGACAGTTACTGTGCTGATTGTAAACTTGCTGGACTAATTCTTGGGTTAGAAAGAACCGTACCTACACCAGAGAGTAGATAAC
>JANRMT010062807.1:7988219-8070304 GCA_026402145.1 Polypterus bichir lapradei
ATGGTCTGAAAACACTGCATCACAAATTTCCAGATTAAGAACAGATAAACCGCGAGAAAAGACAAGATCCAGTGTATGCCCGCATTCTTGAGTGGAACCAGTTGCAGACTGAATTAGACTAAAAGAGTCCATTACATGTATAAAGTCCTTCACCAAACGCTTCTCAGTGCAACAAACATGGATATTAAAATCCCCAACAATTAAAACTTGGTCATATTTTGGCAAAAATTCAGCCAAGAAATCATAAAAGTCACTTTTACTTATCCTTCTTATACTTTGGTAGACGATAAACCACCGCACAGAGCAGCACAGGAGAACGACCCAACTCAAAAAGAAGACTCCGTTGAAAGCTGGAGAAAGAAATAGCTAGAGACCGCCGTTTACAATCGAAGTTGGATTTGAAGACAATCGCTAAACCTCCACCACAAACTGAGAACTGTGGGTAATTAAAATACGAGCAGCCACATGGCAACAATTCAGAGAAGGCGCTGGACTCGCCGGGAGACAACCAAGTTTCAGTTACACAGAGGAAATCCAATCCATGAGGAGCGAAGAAATCATTTAAGATAAAAGTTTTGTTCATTACAGATCTAGCGTTCACTAGACCCATCCTGATGGGAGCCAGGTCCGAAGCCGTAATAGCAAGCGGAGCGTGCCCCAGAGGTCACAAATTCTGGAGATTCACTCCTTTCTGGCGCAGGTGAAGTGGGCAGGGGCACGGGGGTGGCATCAGCCTGATCTAATCCAAAAACAGGCACAAGCCAGGAGTCCACAGGGTCCCGGGAGCGCCATGACGCAAAAAGGTGAGGAGCCGACCTGTGTTGAGCCAGAAAAACTTTGGGAGATCGAGCCAAACAGGCCTTTAACTTCACCAACCGTCTGCCGCGTTTACCTCATCACTTGTGACGCTTCCTCCAGCGAGGTGGACCTGGAGCAAGGTAGAAGAATGCCGGTATTCCAGATTGGAGATGGGGAGGTGGAAAATCTCGTCCTCCGTTGTCCAACAAGTTTTACATCAGACAAACGAAGCTCCCGAAGTGTTTGGCGATCATACACCAGTAGTGAGTTGACATTTTGCATGACACACAAAAGATTAAAACAAAGACATAAGCAAACTAGAGAGCGGTAGACGACATGCCACACACACTGGCGCCATCCAAGTTATTTCTTTCTGACATAATAAAGTGGCCGGTGAGTGTATAGTGAAGTCACAGCACATTCATCGTGTTGATTACAGTATACGATCACAAAACATTGGATTCTTAATGAAAATACAAACATTTGGAAAAATCAGAGTTAGTGAATTCATTTACTGTTAAGTGACATCTGAACCAAATGGTAGAGCATGTTTAAAAAGAAAGTTCTTCACACTTATTTCTTGCTACTTAGTGCAATCATTTTGTTCAGTAAACCCTCTGATGCCGAACCATATCAGAAAAATAAACTTACCTTTGAAAACGTTGTGAAGATAATCGCACAAGTCAGCGGTGATTTCAGTTTCTGTTCCAATGTTGTCTGACGAGGGTCTTTTTTTTAACCCACACTGCCACCTAGTGACTGCTTAATGAATAACACACTTTAAACTAAATGGTAGAAATGATCCAAACAGGGTGAGTTAAGTACCCCTTATTTATCATATTGGATCTCGTGACTCAAAATAAGCTCGACCAAACGGCTGCTCATACCTTTTTCTTATTTCTTTTTTTTTTTATTTTGTATCATTTGCACATGTCTGGTGTAATAATCCCTAGAGGGACCTGAACACCATTTTAAGTTAAATAAGTCTCAAAAAATCCCCTTTATTCCCCTCAGCTAATGAAAATAGCTTAATAACTGGATTCACATCACGGTGACGCACTGGTGCGCGACTGCATACGTTAACGAGGTGTATCATAACTTTGCCCGTTAATCGCTAGGATTCGCCGTTGTCGGGAAACTCATCTCCAATACTAAAGCGCTAAAATGAAGAGAGAAAGAGGAAATTGGGAAATAGTTGTTTAAAATAGTTGAACTAAAGCAGTGCATGAGCACAATACATTTACATTTTTTGTCAAAAGGCGCTATATGAAGGGATGTGTTTTAATATACATCATTTCCGCAAGGAATTTCACTTAAAACAATACGGCTGATCTAACTTCAACTTATTTACTTTCCAAAATTCAAAAATATTAACAAGTATATTTATTTTTATTTTTTTTAAAGACCTTCACCAAAACCCTCTTTCTTTGTATTTATTTATTAGTACTTACTTAACGGGTTATTCCCAAACCTTACAAAGCCTTTCTAGAAACACTCGTACTTGTCACTTTTCTCGTCTTCTTTTCTTCCTTGATGTTTCCTGATTTCCCTCATTAAATTAACAGACACATCGCCCCACACAGTGGTCACTTCTACTCGGTCTTCGATTAGACGTATCAGTCCGATGCCGTGACGTGCTGATTGCTCAATAAAACCGCACGAGAAGAAGTGCCACCGATTTCCCGCGCCTGCTCACTAACGACTCACGTGCGGCGCCGCCACCGATGATTTAAACGCACGCGCGCTCTCGTTCATGTCGAGTTTCTCTTTGGTACATTCACAGCATGGCTCCTTTGGATTGTTGGTGTCGTTTGCTTTACGGGCGCTCAGTTTGTTTTTGCGGCGTCAGGAGACGTGACTAAGACATGCGACGGCGAAAAGGCTGTTATTTTCCGGTTCTCCGACCGTTTTTCTCTAGAGTGAGTGCGGTGTGTCCTCGAGCACTGGGACTTGCGCATTCCAGTAAATCTCGTCAACTTCTATCTTATCAGAGATGAGTGGTGGACTGGTAAAGGTGACAATCTCCCAGGAGTCGTCCTCCATGTACTATCTGGTCTCTCTCTCTCTCTCTCTCTCCCACCCCTAGCACGAAGCCGACAATGAGTTGAATCGCGTTGCAGTCGTAGTAGAACTCCAGCCACGCTACGAACAGATTGAGAAACTCCTGTCCCGACAAAAATACCTTAGAGATCTGAAGGCTCGGCTACTGCATAAACCGTCCTCGCCATCTGAAATCGGCGTAACATCAACCCCGCGTTGTGCTGCTCAAGTGAACTGCGATACCGCTGATTACCTCGGCGTATTTCAGCTATGCAGTCGGGGGTTCAAGGCCAGAACATCTCCATCGGCACAGGCGAGCATCTTAACTCGGAACCGGTTCGACTTCAGCCCCTGGTGATGTAATAGTGGTAGGTGATTCTATTATTAGAAACGATAATATAGCATGCCCTAATGGAAAATCGTTCGATTTCCCGGTACTCGTGTCCGAGATGTGATGAGCCGCGCGCCGGCAATCCACAAGAAGCACAAGAACAGGGCAGTTGGAGCAATTGTTTTGCATGCCGGCGTAAAAGATATAAGGCACCGACAATCAGAAATCCTCAAGGCTGACTCGCAGCATTAAAGACACGAAGGAGAGAACCCCATCGGCAAAGATCTTCATTTCGGGTCCACTACCTCTCCTCAGACGATCAAACGAGTACTACAGTCGTCTGCTAGGACTGAACTGACTGCAGGGCTTCTGCAAGAATCAAGACATCGGGTTCATCAACAACTGGGACCTCTTTTGAGAGGCCAGGTTTCGTCAAGCGAGATGGCCTGCATCCGAACAGTTTCGGTGCCCGGGTCCTCTCCGAAAACATATCTAAGGTAATTCGTTAATCTTGACTATCTCTGCTCTTAACCCCTTCCAAAATGCTACTGTTGTGCTAGGACATGATTGTTTAATAAATCTCAATGCACGTAGAAAATCTACACTAAATCTTGCATGTGTGAAAAGTAGTAATAAAAAAAGTAGCTAACTATATGCAAAATCATTACCTTAATAAAAATGGGGTTTACCCTTTTTCTTCTAATTCAATAAGTTATTTTTCTTAGAATAAGTTATAAAAAAGTTTAAATTTTAAGTTTAAAAAATAAAATACTGTGAATTGAACACAATTAAGTTAAATTTAATGACGGGCCACTTCCCCTTACATCGATTTCTTGGTCTTTATAACGCATTCCGCTGTAACGCGTATCCATAATAAGAGCAAATTTACTACGAATGTGTAAGTATAAAGCATATTTATTCCTTAATGAATAATGTTTTCATATCATAGTTACAGATGTAAGATTTGTTTTCACGAAAATTTTCCCTTCATGTGGGAAACATGGCGGGCAAGGAAGCGTCTTTCTAACAACTTACCTCGTTTGCTTTAAAAAGCAAGCACATTTCTCGGATGGTTACGTATGTTCCTGTGTTTTATCGTTTAAAACTTTTATTTTACACAGAAAGAAAACGACACTTTGAGAAGTTTGAGAACGATATGGCGTTTGTCCTAAACTACGACATGTAAACAACACAAAGACGTTTGCCTAACCGTCACGGTATTTGACCTCTTATTTAATAAGTGTTCTACATAGGTCATGTATTTTCTGGTTAATTTTTAACACCGATTTATTTAGCGATGTTTGATTTCCTATGTCCTATTTTATTTCAGGATTTTCGCTATCGCATACTGAAAATTAGTGAAAAGGCGGCCATTCATTTAAGAGGATATGTTGGTGTAAATGCAGGACGTGTTTGAAGAGCGGCGCCTGCTGCAGGATTTTACTCTTTCACTCTGTTTCTTTCCCGTTTACCACTCATTCCTGGGACATTTGATTGAGATACTTTTTGAAGAAAGTTTTAAAAGAATTTTCATTGACATTTGAATGTGAGTAATTCAGTAAAAATAATCCTCAGACATTTGATTTAATTTTCCTTTGAAAATTATAACTATTGTTGTGACTATCTCTATGTTCAAATAGATATGTATTTTTAGCATGTATTAAGTCATTGTCCAGCGTTGCATACTCATACAGTACTTTCAAATGAAAATCGGAGTAAAATGAAACCATTTTTGCCACTGATTATATTTATATTTAACTCATTTACCTAAAATGAGTTTGATTAAAGTTTACTCAATAGTGCAGTATATTAAATCTACTCAAATATTGCTTGTAATTTGTTGCCTTAGTTAAGTAATTTTAACACTTTTTTTTTTCAGTGTAGGCAATACGGCGTAAACACCAATAATTAAATACTACTTGAGATGAATGTATTAAAACTATAAAGATTATAGATTAAACAAAATACACAGCGGCGCTAAAACTTGGTTCCTGTTCCAAATATCAATAACGCACATAGTATTCATCTCTGCCCCTCAAACATTAAATATGGCACTATTAAATGTTAGAGCTTTAACAAGATGGTTGATTAAAAAAAAAAAAATCTTATTAGTGAGATTTTATTGCAGTAAGTGAAACTTGGCTTAGCTCAGATGGCGCAGCTGTTCATCGAATCTGCGCCTCCGGATTAGTTTTACTCGTGCAGATCGCCAAGGAACGGCAGTGGCTTGGCAAACATTTACTCGAGCCGGTTAAAGTGTAAAGATGTCAGTTTTGGTAATTTTAAAGTTCTTTGAGTATCTCGCCGTTATCCATGGAGATTCTCAAGTTCTAGTATTGGTGTAGAGACATCAAATTCAACGCGTCTTTTTGAGGAATTCTCGGACTTATCAATTTTAATTATGAACTATGACACTCTTAATAGTCTGACTTTAATTTATCATAGATCGTTGTGAACAAAGTAAAAATTTATCAACCTCCTGGGCTCTCTTGATTTGAGACAGCTCGTTAATCAGCCTACACATAAAGGAGGTCATACGTTACTTAGTAATTACTAAAGGACTAAAAGTTGATAGAAAATGGGCTGATTGACCAATATCGACGACCTGCTTTATTCTACTTTTAATATGAGTCAAAGAAGCACTTAATATGCTTCTCATTTCTATCAGCAGTTTTAAAACTTACAAACATTCTAAGCAATCAGTCCGTTTATAGTGCCAACTATAATAGTGAGGATAATGTAAATAGTAAGGTGGAAAGATTTTAATACTAAAGTGAGAGCTGCTGTTGACATAGTTGCACCTGAAAAGACAGTTAAAAAATCTAGCATTGTTATACCATGGAAGACCCAAAGTGTCTGATTTAAAGAGAACATGCCATAGAGCTGAGCGTAAATGGAGGAAGACTAAACTATCCACTATGAAATATTAAAAGTTAAAATAACAGAATACAATAACACTGTCCATCTTGAGAGACATTGTTTCTCTAAGATTATAAATAACAATGCTAGTAATCCCAGAGTCTTATTCTCGACGATTTGATCATCTGCTAAACCCAGGTAACTCAAAGGAATGCCTTCTACATACTTCCAGTAAAAGCTGTGAGGCTATTGCTGTATTTTTCATCAAAAAATTAAGGATATTGTGGGGGAGATGTACTATGTTTTCTAAGGATTATAAACAAATGAAGCTCATTATCTAGGATAGATTTACCAGATTTACCTGATTTACATAATCGCTCAACTGAAACCCTCCACCTGCATCCTTGACCCAATACCAAAGAAGTATTGGGCTTGCTATTCTTGACATAGTAAATTCTTCATTAGATACGGGGGTCTTCCCAGACTGTCTTAAGACTGCTGTAATTAAACCCCTACTCAAGAAAAATCTCAACCCCTCTGCTCTTGAAAATTTTAGACCCATCTCTAACCTGCCTTTAGTAAAATTCTAGAGAAGGCAGTCATTCTGCAGTTAAATGACCACCTCAATAAACATGCTATCTATACTAATAAAAGGCAAAGCCCTCACTCACTCACTGACTGACTCATCACTAATTCTCCAGCTTCCTGTGTAGATAGAAGGCTGAAATTTGGCAGGCTCATTCCTTACATCTTACACAAGTTAGGCAGGTTTCATTTAGAAATTCTACGCATAATGGTCATAACTGGAACCTACTTTGACTATATATATATATATATATATATATATATATATATATATATATGGCCATAGCCTGCAGGTTGGTCACCTTGTGAGTCAGAGTTGTCCCATGTCATCACGCGTCTCACATAATTGAGTGCCTATTTTGCTAGTTCTTGATAAACTTGTCAGGTTTTTAGAATAAAACACAGCACAGAAACTGCACTCGTTAAAGTAGTAAATAACTTGTGAGTGAATGCAGACAGAGGCCATTTATCTGTTCTCATCCTCATAGATGTTCCTCTCCTGTTCACTTTAGAGTTCCTAGTATGTTGTGATCATTGCTGTCGGATCTCGCACAAATCTGAAAACCTTCACATGCCCAAAGCCAGGTATGCTTCTCTTCTGGGTTGGCACCCTGGGTGTCTCCCATATTCTAAATGGGCTTTTTGACCATCGCAGCTTGCCAATCTGTGAGTGTTGCTAAGAGATGTGCAGTTGCAGCCAGTGAGAAGCTCCCTTGTGGAGGGTCTTCATCCATCACTCAAGCAGAGTGTGAAGCCAACAACTGTTTCTACGATTTGAGCAGCAGCACCAGTCCATGCTACTTTGGCAACCCCCAACCATCATTGGCAGTTTGTGGTGGTGGTGTCTGAGAATGTCACCCTTCCTCCCCTGGATCTTGGGTCCCTCCAGTTGGACGGCAGTTCCATTGGCTGCAGACCTGTGACCAGCCTGTCCAGCTTTGTCATGTACCAGTTTCCAGTAGGTGTTGGTGTCTCACCTGCACAGTGCTGCCACAATCTGGAGATGTAGCAATGTTGGAAAATACTAAACATCTGAGCCAATTTTAGCCAACTAGGTAGGAAAACTCTAAACACCTTTAGCAATCTGATCAAAGAAGAAAATGGGAAAGATATGATTCAAGGCAAGGTGATTTTACTAAACCATTATTAAAAGTAGTAACCAGCAGTGATTTGTAATGTCCCTGTTTTCAGCTGGCTGGTGGCAATGTGACCTACCAGAACACCATGTCTGCTGCCATCACTGTGAGGACTGGTCCAGATGGTTCCATCACCAGGGACAGTGTCTACAAGTAAGGCTTCTGAACCTGCTTCTTCTAACGCTAAATGTGCTCTACCTGCTATGATATGGTGTTTCTCTCCTCAGGTTATTCTTCCAGTGCACCTACTCAGGAAGCCAGGATGTGCGAGTGGAGGCTGAGGTGTATACTGTGGTGCCACCTCTTCCAGTAGTAGAGCAAGGGCCATTTGACCTGGAATTGGTCATTGCAACAGGTACTGTAGGAGGGGATGGGGTTCCAGATAGTTTGATTTGCTGATGATTACCAGAATGGCTCGAAGGTTTAAGCTGGGTGGATTGGAAGCCAAGAGGATCATGTGGTTAGGGGACATTACCTAATGGCAGTATCGCACCCTCCTTTCCATGGTCAGTATCCACATAGTAGGAGCCATAGGAGGAATCTGACTACCCAGTGACCAAAACTCTGAGGGATCCTGTGGAAGTGCACATCGTGAACAGGACTGACCCTAACCTTGTTCTGACTCTTGGGGACTGTTGGGTCACCCCAGGACCTTCTGCTTCCAGCCAGCCCCAGTGGAGCCTTCTGGTGAATGGGGAGGAGAGGTTGGCTGTTCAGTGCTAAGGGGAGGGGGTCTGCTTTGCCCAGGTGCCCATACACAGGGGACAACTATTTGACTAGCTCAGTGACTGTGGACAGCACATCTGGAGTGGCCTACCAATGTCATTACAAGAGATTTGTTTGATATGTTTGCTTTTGTGGATACTGCAGCTCAGCAAGCCTTGGCTGAAAAGGTGGGTTGTGACAAAGGTGAATCCTGTGGTTTTTGTGCTGTTCTGTGGTTTATTTTTGAAATGCCATCACTTCGGCCACTACAGTGTAAGTTTGTCTGCTGTTTGGGTTCCTGTTGAAGATCTACAGAAAGTAAAGGAAGCAACATCTACTGTGTTGCTGCCTGCTATCCCTCTGCAGCAGACCCCTGTACTCGTAGCTGCCCTGTGAGAAGTGAGTTAACTAGTCATTAGGTACTCTTGTGGATATACTTGAATATATAATCCATATTTGAAATGCAGAATGGTTTAGTTTACAAAAATTGCTTTGTGGGTAGCTTTGTATGAAGTGGTGGGTGCTTGGCTTGCCTTCCTAATGTGGGGTCTTATTGGCCATTTTCTAATAGCTTCCCTTTATTTCTCTCTCGCTACCTTCAGGGTCTGGCAGACAAGTTGGCACAAATCGCTTCATCCAGAATGAGGTCCTGTCTTGGAGGCTTACCAGGTGCAAACCTCTAACCTGGAGGATGAAGGAAATCCCTTTTACTCTCCAATTAGCATTAACCAAAAAGCCATGGGATTCAATGTCCTTTGTGAGGAGGTTCAGCTGGCAAAAAGCATATCTGAAGTCTTAATTTTTATGGTTGCCTGACTTGATTTGTCTGGTTTTTGGCTAAACTAGAGCAGCGCCAAATAAGGGGCAGGAGTGGGTGGTTTTTAGGAAGGAGTTAACCCCCTCCCAATTCTGTACTTTAGCCTTTTAAAATGATAAATACTGTTAGTAGTGGAGCCCCAAGGCTGGTACTTCTGGGCTGGGAGCAGCTGCTTAATATGGGGGGTGGCATCTTGATTTGCATAACAAAGGGTTTCAGCCTCATTTCACATGCCTTAAGCTTTTGGGCAAGAGAATTGTAGTACTAGTCCGTCTACTTTTTGGTATTTGAAATTTAATTTTAATGAAAATGAGGAAAAGATTTTGAATTGAGAATAAAATCGGGTTTTGTTCATTCTATGGTAACAAATAGCAGTCGGCTTTAAAATGAGACATTTATGGATTTTTTTTTTTGCGATTCAATTGAAAGTGTAATAGTTCAAACAGACGCATTTTCGTCAGCTGAAACCGGAAGTACTTCTGCGTGTCTTTTGACGATACGTGCGAGCAGTCCTCTTCACAACACATTGATCGATCGGCACTGCAGTTACACTGGCATCAGCAGAGGATGGTGTTTTGAGGGGGTGGTGCGTGGTGGTTTTTTTTTTTTTTTTTTTGTTCCTCCTCTCCGGAACAGTAAGTGACACTCCGGGATGAGGCCATACAGGGAAAACCGAGTCACGACCTTCAGGTAAAAATACAAGCATGACAAACTTTGCTTCATTGATGTAGCTTTTTTATTAAAATGAACGTTTTATTTACTGCTACATAAAGGGAGTTGTGTGTGGGTTAACCCCCCCGATAGAAAAAAGGGGAGGGGTTTTGGCCCCCCCCCCCCCTTGTTTAAAGTGTCTTAAATGAGATTTTTCTGAAAAATGTTAAATACCAAACTACATGGACCTACTAGTGGTGTTTCTCTCAAACCCCACCTTTTACATTCAAACTCTGATTATCTGAACTTCCTGTGGTTTCATGTTAATTGATGTCCATTGGTCTGGGTCGTCAGTTTTTGATTTTTGGTCACATATGGCTATGTCTGTTCTTTGCCGTCGGCAACACTAAAGCCTGATCCGTAATCTCCATAGGGAGATGGGGCGTAAACCGCACTTGGAATGGGAACAAAATGCACTTCTCCTTTTATTGTGGCTCGTTTGGCCGGGTTTATACTTCACTGGGCGCGACGCTTGCTGCTGTTGCTACTACGCAAGCGTTTTGTCCTTTTTATACCTATGTGCGTATTTACGTAAATCTGGATGATACCACCAGGTGGCAGTGCGAGATCTCATCAGGGTGAGATCGTTCGGCTTCGCTGTGTGGTGAATTGCCTGAAACACCCACTAAATCGAACACCTTGCCACAATCTCTCTGAAACGGACGGACGTTTAATGATTACATCAATCGATCAACATTTATTTATATAGCACATTTTCATACCAAAAAAATGTAGCTCAAAGTGCTTTACAAAATATATAGAAAAATAAGACACAATAAAAAAACATAAGTTAACATAGAATAAGGTCCGATGGCCAGGGTGCACATAAAAAACAAACCAAAAAAAAAACCTCCAAAAGCTGGAGAAAATAAAATCTGTAGGGGTTCCAGACCAAGAGACCGCCCAGTCCCCTCTGGGCAATCTACCTAACATAAATCAAACAGTCCTCTTTGTATTTAGGGTACTCATGGAAGGACTTGATGATGATGATGGTCACGTAGACTTCTGGCTTTCAGTCCATCAATGTTGGTGCATCATGATGCTTTGGGTAGGTGGTGGTGGTGGCGCAGGCCGCCACCACAAAGAAACCGGAAAAAGAAGCAGAAGAGAGAGTAGGGGTACATCCAGGGATGCCCCCATTAAAGCAAGCATCGTGCACGAGGCAGAAACAATCCCTGGACTGGGCATCCGCACATTGCAAGGTGAAGAGAAGCACTCGCTCACACTGGCGTCATTTTAGTGTCCCCAAATCTTCATGTCTTTAGAAGGAAACTGGAGTCCATTGTGGAAACCCACCAGGGAAACATGCAAGTTACAGCCAGGGAATACCAGAGATGCGACTTCTTGCGAGTCAGCAGCGCTGTATACTGCTCTGCCTACCGGGCGCTCCTACATGTGTATTAACTTTATTCATTATTTAAATTAAGCTAATTTTATCTATAAAAGGTAATATACATTAATGCAGTTCATCATGAAAGTGACAGTATAAATCTAACGATTCTAAATGCAGAGAGCTGGAATATCATACATGTAATGTGCTCTGTGTGGTGATTGCTGCTGTCAGCAAAGGAAGCCCCAGAAGCAGGTAGTGATTAACGGGGTCGGTTTTAAAATGACGTTTACGACGGTCTGCTTTAATGATATACTACGAGATTAAAGTGGATATTTCGAGATTAAAGCCGATATTTCAATTTTTTCATTACAAAATACAACTTTACACCAGTTTTTTCCCCCCTGTGGCTCAAATACACTGCCCTACTTCTTGATACTCAAAAAAAAAAAAGACGGCGCAGAAGATGGTATGGGAGACTTAAAAATGTATCTTGTCTTTGCGATGGGGTAAATGCGACGTTGAATATAAAAGCACCACGAAAGCATTTGTATGTCGGCATTTCGCTTCTCCACATCAGTCATGCATCAAACATCGCAGCAGGCACATCGATCCTGGAGGATCCACAAAGAGGCTTTCTGTCACATACAGATAGTAAACAAACTCTGACGTTACGTTCCGACTTTTATCACACTGCGACCCCCGACGTTTTGCTGGGACTGTAACTCGTGCGCAGTTCGCGTTAATTTCTGAGGACGCGTCAAATGAATGCGTGGTACCCATGATGCGTGCTCGTTCGCGTTCTGAGAGTGAAGTATAAACGTAAAAGTTCAAATAAACATTACTTAAGGAGAAAGCTCATTGGTGTGCTTTAACTTTTACTAAAGCACATTTCTGCTTGTTTAAGTGTCCTTACATGTTGGCGTTTTATTTCTTTTCAAGTACACATCCTTGTTGAATGGACAAACTTCAAAGCCCCTCGCTCATCTTCCCCTCTACCACTACCCTCATTATGGATATCACATATGTCAATAGTAACTCAAGTGCAGGCATTGAAGTAGAAAATAAAAATCCGAAACTTTACATTGCGTCAATTTAAAGCTATTTTTTTTTCTTCATTACAGGGTCGTTGCCCCAATAAATATAGCTGGTGGGGCATTGAATTTTCACAGGTGCCGATCCCAGTACCAATAAAGCTCACGGTGTTTTAAAATTCACATTAGAAAATATGAGCATCCAGCAGAGGGCGCCCGCTGTCTGGGAATACGTTCGTTATGGAGACTGCAGCTTTATACTTGTCTCAGATTCCAAAACAGGAACGTGCATTTTCCAAACATGGGATTCATTCATTGAGAGCCTCTGAACAGTACACACAGTGACGACCCCTGGCCATATGTTGAACAAACAGGGGGCATATCCACATTTTTTTTTTTTTTTTAAAGGTTACCTGAGTTGCCTCTACTTGTCTCTCTTCTCATTTCCTTGTCAGGTTGCTTACACGGCTGTAATGCTTTGTCCCTGTCGGCTGGCAAGTATGGCTGCAGCTGTTATTTATTGATGGCCTCAGTTACTCATATCTCTCTCTCTCGCTCTCGCTCTCGCTCTCATTCTCATTCATATATATATATATATATATATATATATATGCAAAAGAATCAGAAATCAGGAAGGGGGCAAATAGTTTTTCACACCACTGTATATATATATATATATATATAATCCAATGTCTCTGTCCGCTTTTCACGAGAGAACGGATTTAGATCAGGTCTTTAACGTATAATTTTCTTGAACATTCCAGTTGATTTTGCGTCTTCTCTCATCTCACTAAGTACCGCAGTTCACTTCCAAGATCGACTTATTCAGGCGAATCTGAGCCTGCGGGTCGAGGGGAGGGGCAAGTGGGCGGGGCCCTCCTCACTCACGCGCCAGTCTCCGTTCGAGTCGCTCTACCTCTCGCCACGTGTTGGAGTGTTCCTTGTCTCCGCTTAGCTAGCCATACTGTTTCTTTATTGATATTTAAAGTTTGTCCTGTTTCACTACTATGTGGGTGGAGCCGCGGGGAATGGCTAGTTTTAAATAAAATAAAGTCTAAGGAAAAAACCACACACATCATGGTGGCACACTGCGTGAGGTTTATCACTCGATTGGACAAGCTGGGTCATTTTGTCAAGAGGCAACCCATCAGAGACACGTCCGCGATCATATAGTTTAAGACACACTACGAGCGAAAGAGGCCGGGGGTATCACGCATGCATTCTAGTCCTCCTGTGACACTCATTGGCGCTCGTGAATCAATTCCCACGTCAAGTTTCTTATTTGAAGAAATCAGAAAAATTGTGTTGATGGGAAGCTAAATTTAGAGTGTAATTGGCTGTAGGATGCAAAGGTATTCTCTCTATACATACAGTATCTCTGAATGATTTAATCAAGTATGTGTCCCAAACATTAAAACCTGTCTAAGTTTGAGAGGGTGGAAAAAGGATATCACACACTCGTGCTCATGGGAGGCAGATAAATGGACCAAAAGAGAGGTAATTCCACACCAGGCCAAGGGATGGCAGGGGGCACTAAACCTTCCTCTTTAATCTCTGCAGACCGGACATGGGACATTCTGCTTGGTTCAGGCCTAATGAAATCACTTCAGGTTCTGGGCCTCAATTACATAATTTCCGGTGGCTGTGTTCTTAGGCCAAATTGTGAGTGAGCCCTGCATTGCCTTGGCTGACATGAATGGTCTCAGGGTGCTTTACTGTTGGCCTGACACAGGACTGATGGTAGCGCCGCTCACCTTTTCTTCTCAAACAATCTGAAAGGGGATTCATCAGAGACAATGACTTGACCCCGACAGTCCAATCTCAGAATATCAGTCTGTCCCTTATTTTTTTCTTTGCTGCCCTTCTGGATGCCCACCAGCCCTTCCACCAAAAGTCTTCGCCTCACTCACACCTGCCTGCTGCCATTCATTCCTAAGCGAGCTCTGTGCTGGTGGTTCCCCCCCCAATCCTGAGTCATTAATAAAGGATGGGACCAAAACAGCCTCCGAGAGCAACTTCTCCCAACTATCCAAGAACAGTTTGGTGATCCACAATAGTCTGGGCGTATGATGCACCAGAGGCTGTCACCTTGAAAGAAGGCTCTAGGAGTTGGAGGAGAGACAAATGGAGTAATCAGCTTTATTACAATTAACAATCACACGGACTCAACCCAATTAGGCCAAACTGGGCTGAGCCCCAAGCAGGCCACACGTCTCAGTTCATATCATCATTTCTTATCATCTTCACCTCGCTCAAACAGCAACCCACCAATTCTGATTCTGCAAGAATGGGGGACCATCAGTCAGGATTGGGCGCAGAAGTTGATAGACAGACAGCCTGCCAGGGCAAATTGCAGAGAGGGGTCTTGAAAAGAAAGAAGGGCCAACTCTGCAAATATGGACTTAATGGAATTGCCAATAAATGCCTTTGAAATTCTGAACTGCTTGTAATTCTACTTCAGTCTACAGAGAAACATCTGACATCAAGATCAAGAGCAGACTTGGTGAATACCAACACTTGGGTCATTCTAAGAAAGTTTGGATACAACTGTATAGGAGACTGCTGTGCATCGTCCCAGATTTATATTGCGTATATGAAATTTCATGCACATTCGTAAAATAAAGATCCTGATTGAGATTACATTATAATTGAGAGAGAGAAAAAAACTAAAAGTAATCTTAACGCTGTTGCTCGTGTATATAAATTAGGAAAATGACCAAGGGCTAGGTGAAGAACATCAAGGGCTTATGTTGTGCTCCTCTGACCTCGGATGTCTACGGTGGCCCCTGAAGGGCAAGCGGAAAAAATGTAAAAAGAGAAGTGACACCCGCTATAAAACAAGGCAAGACTTGATTGTCTTACCCCTCACAAAACCCCGAAGTCGTCAAATTCTTAAGCCACATTCGCCTTTTTCATTTTGCTCAAACCAGCACCGCGGTCCCTTCATTTCACAAGCTCGTCTGATTTTCCCCTCCTCTCTCCCGGTCTTAAGATGAGAAGAATGACAGCAAAGACACACTTGAGTGTTTTACTGGTTGTCAGATGGAAGGTGGGAATAATTAGAATACGATTAGATTCGACCAGATTAGATTAGTGAAAGGAAAACTCTCTGTGATGCATCAACAGCATCATTTCACTAATATCTAGCGGTCTGTCATTGGATAGATGAATTCGTGCTTGGAAAGACTGGCTAATTTTACCACACAATCAAGCGGCGACAAACCACAGACATGTCGGCGATCCATTGAAACACTACAAACGAATGAGTCTGGCGTAGCGGGATCGCGCGTTTAGCACTCTCGTGGAGCGCAATGCTGAATCGATTCGTTTGTGCTCGCCAATCGATTCCCACGAAGCACTAAAAGAAGTCCTACAGAAAGAAGGAACTACTCATGCGACTGTAAAAATACATCGCCAAGTAGAAATGTAACTGACTGGAAGGTTGAGATATGTGCTATAAAATGTAGTGGAGTAAAAGTAAAAAGTTTCTGCAGATAAATCTTCTTAATAAAAATATAGGAAAAAAAAAAACCAAAACAATTGTAATTCTACTTTCCATCACTGCTGTCCACTTGTGTTGAGGTGCCCACTCAAAAAAAACAAAAAATCAAGACCAGTGTCAGCCTCTTACACAAAATATTTGACGAACAAAAAGCTTATTACGCTCGGTTTATTACACCTCCAATCCAATAAATGTTTGAAGACTTTTTTGAAGTAATTTTATTTATTTATCTTATTATGGGCTACATTTTTTTATCCCAGGACTCATCTCATGCTATACGCCACTGCAAAGTCGTTGATTGACAATTGACAAATGTTTTCGTTATTAACCCATCAGTGGAAATAAATGCACTTGTGAAAAGTTACATAAGGTAAACACTACATGGTAATTAAATAACCGAATACGAAAAAGCCCTTAAAGGCTGCTAAATTCGGACACGGACTGGTTCGTGGACAAAAGCAAAAGAAAGGACAGGCACACGCATCAGTAAAAGAAACTTTCATTTTTGAAAAGATGAGCCCGGGGTTCTACTTTCTGATGACATCGCGATGCCCTTGTGTGTGAGAAACAGAAGTGGGGCGAAACAACAAAGAGAAGTCCACACTGCACCAGGGGTGAAATTTAAAGGCTAGCCAGAGGGACCTGAACACCATCTAAAGTAAAATAAGTCTAAAAAAATCCCCTTCATTCCCCACAGCTAATGAAAAAAAAAAAAAACGTTAACGATGTGAATCATAAATTTGCCCGTTATTCGCTAGGATTCTCCGTTGTCAGGAAACTCATCTCCAATACTAGAACATGTGTGCTAAACAATGAAATGAAATAAAGGGATAAAATGAAATGCTAAAAAATGAAGAGAGAAAGAGAAAATTGGGAAATAGATGTTAAATAAGTTGAACCATGAGAAAGTATAAGAACGATAATATTTTTTTTATGGAGGATTTTTTTCTTCTACATCATTTCCGCAAGGAATTTCCATTGAAACAATACGGCTGATCTAACGTCTAGTCATTTAGTTTCCAAAATTCAAAACCGTTTTGTATTTCTTAAAAAACATTGAGCAAGACCCCCTTTCTTTTGATTTATTAATTAGTACTTACTTAACGGGTCATTCCGAAACCTTACAAAGCCCCTCTTTAGAAATACTCGTACCTGTATAGCTGTCACGTTTCTCCTCTTTTTTTCTTAGTTTATATTTCCTGATTTCCCTCATTAAATTAACAGATCGCCCTGCAGAGCGGTCACTTCTACACGGTCTTCGTTTGGACGGATCAGTCCGATGCCGTGACGTGCTGATTGCTCAATAAAGTCGCACGAGCAGAAGGAGTGCCTCTGACTTCCCGCGCTCCATTCTCGCGCCTTCTCACTAACGAGTCACTTGCGCGCGCCGCCGCCGCTGATGATTTAAACCTGCGCTCGCGCGCTCTCTTGACCACGTGGTGTTTCTGTTTGGCGAATTCACAGCATGGCGCGTTTGGATTGTTGGTGCTTTTTCTGGCTGGTCGTTTGTTTGATGGGGGTGCAATTTGTTTATGCGGCGTCAGGAGACGTGACCAAAAAATGCGATGGTGACAAGACGATGATGCTGTCATTTGCCGGCTCTCCGACCGTTTTTCTTCAAAGTGAGTGTGCCGTGTCCTCGGTACTTGGACTTGGCAGCGCCTGCGTATTCCAGTAAAGCTAGTAAACTATCTTTTTCAGAGACGAGTGGTGGACTGGTAAAGGTGACCGACAATCTCCCAGGAATTGTCATCCGTGAAAAGTCTGGCCGCACCACACTAACTGTGCCCTTTTCTTTCACGTACGGTTATGCGTCTGAGAAAGTGAGTAGCGCTGACGCTTCAGCCGTTGGTTGCTGTTTTTAAATTAAGCTGTATGTCACTTGTGGTCTGAGCCTCTTCTGCTCACTTTAGAGCTCCCAATACGTCGTGACCATTGCCGTTGGATCTCGCTCAAATCTGAAAACCTTCACATGCCCGAAGCCAGGTATGCTTCTGTTCAGGGTTGGCACCTGCGGTGTGTGTGTGTGTTTAAACGTGTGTGGGTTTTTGTTTTTTTATATAAAAAAAAAAAAAAACAGGTCGTCGAGTTAAGCTCCCGGCAAATGAGAGATGTGCAGTTGTGGACAGCGAGAAGCTCCCTTGTGGAGGGTCTTCATCCATCACTCAAGTGGACTGTGAAGCCAACAACTGTTGCTACGATTCGAGCAGCAGCACCAGTCCATGCTACTATGCCAATGATGGTGAGTGGCTTGGGGGGTGAGTGAGCAAAGGTGGCTGCTACTGGTTATTCATGCTTGTTTGCTTTGGCCAGTGACTGTGCAGTGCACCCTGGATGGCCAGTTTGTGGTGGTGGTGTCTGAGAAGGTGACCCTTCCTCCCCTGAATCTTGGGTCCATCCAGTTGGTGGACAGCACTTCTCCCAGCTGCAGCCCTGTGACCAGCCTGTCCAGCTTTGTCATGTACCAGTTTCCAGTCAGTGCCTGTGGCAGCACAGTTCAGGTGAGACTCCATCTTGGTGACGTGCAGCAGCAAGCACTCAAGGTCAACCATAGCAAGCTAGAGAGCTGAGTAATCTGATCTCTGTATTAGACCTGATGGATTGTGGTGGCTATAGTATTTAGTCTTCATTCTGTAGTTAATCTGCCCTAGTAAAGGGGATGAGGTTTGTCCTAAAGTTGTTGGACCATACACACATTAGAAATATCTTGATGCGCTAGAAATGGAACTCCCTGCACTGACTTCATACTCTGCAGTAATTCTAATGTCCCTGTTTCAGTTGGCTGGTGGCAATGTGACTTACCAGAACACCATGTCTGCTGCCATCGCTGTGAGGAGTGGGCCAGAGGGCTCCATCACCAGGGACAGTGTCTACAAGTAAGGCTTCTGAACCTGCTTCCTCTAACCCTAAATGTGCTCTACCTGCTATGATGTGGTGTTTCTCTCTTCAGGTTATTCTTCCAGTGCACCTACACGGGAAGCCAGGATGTGCAAGTGGAGGCTGAGGTGTATACTGTGGCACCACCTCTTCCAGTAGTAGAGCAAGGGCCTTTTGACCTGGAATTGGTCATTGCTACAGGTACTGCAGGGGGGTGGGGTCCATGATAGTTTGATATCTTTTCCTTTCACAGAAAGGATTGAAGGTTCAATAAAGCCTGGTAGATTTGTAGTTCCAAGGATCATGTGGTTAGGGTGTACTATTTCCAATTACTGGCCCCCTCCTTTCCATGTTCAGATTCCTCCTATGGCTCCTATTATGTGGATGCTGACTACCCAGTGACCAAAACTCTGAGGGATCCTGTGGCTGTGGAAGTGCACATCGTGAACAGGACTGACCCTAACCTTGTTCTGACTCTTGGGGACTGCTGGGTCACCCCAGGACCTTCTGCTTCCAGCCAGCCCCAGTGGAGCCTTCTGGTGAATGGGTAGGTGACCTCCCTGTGGGAGGGTGGGGTGTAGAGGGTCGCTTTTCAGTGCTAACTGGGGGTCTGTTTGTCCCAGTTGCCCATACACAGGGGACAACTATTTGACCAGCTTGGTGACTGTGGACAGCACATCTGGAGTGGCCTACCCAAGTCATTACAAGAGATTTGTGTTTGAGATGTTTGCTTTTGTGGATCCTGTTGCTCAGCAAGCCTTGGCTGAAAAGGTGGGTTTTGTGGCAAAGGGTAATCCTGCCTTGTGGTGTCTGGTCTTGCTTGAAATACTGTGTTGGGCTTCAGTTTGGAGATGTGTATCTGTACACCTCAGTGAAGGCAGAAGCTTCTCTGCTGTTTTGGGCTCCTTGTGAAATGTGGTTTCACCACTGTCCTTGGCTTTTCTCTGTAGATTTTCATCTACTGTGTTGCTGCTGCCTGCTATCCGTCTGCCACAGACCCCTGTACTCAGAGCTGCCCTGTAAGAAGTAAGTAGGTTGTGGCTGTGGTGTCTGCTTTGTAGAACAAGACGTCTGTTACTACAGTAATTGCAGTGCCTCGTAATTGAAGCTTTGCACAGAGTGATATGGAGATGGCTTGTCTCCTAGACATGGGGGTGTGAATTCTGGTTGGCTGCCTTGTAAGGGGGTGCTTTGGTGTGTGAGATGCTAAACCCAACCACTCTTTTTCAGGATCTGGCAGAGCTGCAGACAAGGGTGCACAAACTCTTTCATCTAGAAAGAATGTGATCGTTCACAGTGGTCCTGTGGTCTTTGAGGCTGATGACATGCAAACATCCAGACTGGAGCAGAAAGGTAACCATCTTGATCCAGCGTTCTGCTTGAGGTCTTCATCCTTCACTGGATGGCGTGGAGAGTAAATGTCCTTTGTCTTCCTCCCACAGCCTCTCTTCCCACTGGATACCTGGTGCTGGGAGCTGCAGCAGCCATGTTGATGGTGGTCTTGGTTTTAGCTGTAGTTGCTGTGAGGAGGTTGAACAGGCATAAAGTGAATCTGAAATTTTAAATAAAGGCTCTTTATGAATGGTTGGAATCTTGTCTTGTGCAATTTTTAAAATGGAGTGAAACCTGTGGGTCTTGTATCCAAGCTCTAGCTGTCGTCCATCTTCTGCTTATCCGGGGTCGGGTCGTGGGGGCAGCAGCTTAAGCAGAGAGGCCTAGACTTCCCTCTCCCTGGCCACTTCTTCCAGCTCTTCCGGGAGAATTCCAAGGCGTTCCCAGGCCAGCCGGGAGACACAGTCCCTCCAGCGTGTCCCGGGTCTTCCCCGGGGCCGCCTCCTGGTTGGACGTGCCTGGAACACCTCACCAGGACGCAGCCTGATCAGATACCCGAGCCACCTCCTCTGACTCTCCTCAATGCGGAGGAGCAGCGGCTCTACTCTGAGCCCCTCCCGGATGACTGAGCTTCTCACCCTGTCTTTTAAGGTAAAGCCCAGACATCGTGTGGAGGAAACTCATTTCAGCGGCTTGTATTCGCAATCTCTTTCGGTCACTACCCATAGCTCATGACCATAGGTGAGGGTAGGAAGGTAGATCAACAGATAAATTGAGAGCTTCGCCTTACGGCTTTTTTTTTTTTTTTTTTTTTTCTTTTTCTTAACCAAGACATATGGCCACAAGTCCGATGGCACCAGGACAGCCTAGGCCTCAGTTCAATGATTGACTTTGTGGTCGTGTCAAGTGCACATATGAACACCACCCCTATGCTTGAACATGGTGTTCGTTATGAACAATCCGTGATGAGCACAGAAGTCCAATAACAAAACACCGCTCGGGCTCAGATCGGGGAGGCCATTCCTTGCCTTTTGCCCCCTACCCAACTCGCACTGCACCCAACCTCCTTGGCCCCTCCCATAGGTGGCTAGCCCGTGGGGAGGAGGACCCACGTTACCTCTTCGGGCTGTGCCCGGCCAAGCCCCATGGGTGCAGGCCCGGTCACCAGGCGCTCGCCATCGAGCCCCACCTCCAGGCCTGGCTGCAGAGGGGGGCCCCCGGTGACCCACGTCCGGGCAAGGGAAAACGTTGTCCAAAGTTTTCTTTCGTCATTGGAGGTTTGTTGAACCGTTCTTTGTCTCATCCCTCACCGAGGACCAGTTTGCCTTGGGTGGCCCTACCAGGGGCATAAAGCCCCGAACAACATAGCTCCTAGGATCATTGGGACACGCAAACCCCTCCACCACGATAAGGTGACGGTTCAAGGAGGGGCTCTAGCTGTGGATTTTGGCTTATTATGAAATGGGTGGTGACCTGCACTTCAGCCATATACCCACCCTTGGACCCTTTTGTTTCATTATAGCTGACCTCCTTTTCTTGGTTATTGCATCCCATCTTTGCCAAGTCGACTCATGGAGTGCATTTAATGGGTTGTCTTACGACCAGAGAACAGTCTGCTTTTACACGACTGCCTTCTATTAAACTCTGGGATGTGTCTGAGCAACCCTCTATACCCTGAGTGGCTCATTGTATCGCATGGAGGCTTTGAGCTGACATTCATCTACCTTTTCTGGGATCCTTTTTGTTACTACAATGGGCATCTTCCAATCTTATTGGTGATGCCACACATTGGCTAAGCAAATGCACCAGTATGGCTGTTTTAAAAGTTGGCATGGCTTGATTGGCTCAATGATCAGGTCAGGCTCATTTTCCCTATCCTTTCACTAGGCTCTATCATCCAGTCCTGTGGGTTTCTTAGTGCAAAAAATGTACCTGTAATTGATTTAATAACATGCCATCTGCTACATGTCGGTTGTAATGCAATGAGCAGGAAAGAACCACAAGTAAATTTTGTTGTGAAGGTTTTTTTTTTCTTTTTTAGCACATCATCTTTTTTCAGCTTGGCTCTTAGTCACCCATCACCATCCTAAAAGGTTGACTAGGCACAGGTTGGTGACAATCTGTCCTTGACCGTGTTGAAACATTTCCTAATTGAAGATTCACTCTGTAGCATATCAGTAAGGTGAGATCATAGCTGACTGTGTGCAGCCCAACATCTGGTCCAAGCTGTGCTCTTGTCACATCTGGAATACTGCAACTCTGCTGCTGGGAGTGCAAATGAAATGGCACATTTAGTGTTGTGCCCTCCTCATTTGGTTGGTGTCATACTACTTTCACTTACTACATTTGGTTTCTATCAGCATTGAATCCCTTTAAATTCTTGATTGCGCACAGCACAGACATTGGGTCCCAAAATCCGGTCTACACTCTTAAGAATCTGTAAGGCCAGGTTTATACTTCATCTTCCAGTAGACGCTCCTGCTACGCAAGTGTATTACTGTTTATACTTGCGCACGTAAACTTAGAGGAATCCGCCAGGTGGCAGTTTGAGATCATCTTGGGGAGAACAGGTTCGGCTCCGCTGTGTTGTGAATAGCCTGGAACACCCGATAAATTTCAGTGACCCCTTTCCGCAATATCTCTGAAAAGGATGATTAAAGCCAGGGATGTGCCCATTCCAGCTAGCATTTGGCACGAGGCAGCAACAATCCCTGGATGGGCATCGGCTCATCATATTGTGAATACAAGCACACAAATACACAGTGGCATCATTTTAGTTTCTGCAAATCTGCATTTCTTTGGAAGGGAACCGGAGCCCACTGTGGAAACCCAGCAGGAAAAACATGGAAACTGCCAGCAAGGAATACCAGCGACGTGACTCCCTGCGGAACAGCAGTGCTAACGCTCCGCCACCGTGTCACCCCCATGTGTGTGATTATTAACAGTATTCATTATTTAAGCAAAATTAAATGTAACAGATACATTTCATCATGAAAGTGAAATCATGTATAAATGTAAGAGTTGGAAAATCATACATGTAATGTGCTCAGTGTTGCGATCTATTGCTGTTTGCCTAGGTCTGGAGGATGCCCCAGAAAAAAGAGACGGTACAAAAGATATGAGACTTTGTATCATGGTATTACGATCGGGAATATGCGACGCTTGAATATAAAAGCACCACGAATACATTTGTATGTCGGCATTTGCTTCACCAAATCGAGCCGTTCATCAAACAACGAAGCGCGCACATCGATCCTACTAGGAGCAGCATAGCGGCTTTATTTCACAGTAAATGGAGACTCTGACGACACATTCCGACTTTTATCACACTGCAAATACCCCAAACCCCCCGACTTTTTGCTGGTACTGCAACTCGTGCACGCGACGCATTCATCTCTGAGGACCTGGTCAGAGGACGCGTCAAATGAACGCTGGGCACGCGTGGCAGTGATGATGCGTGGGCGTACGCGTTCTGAGCGTGAAGTATGAACGAGCCCAAAGTGTAATGTTCAGTACAATCCACTTCTGTTTTCCATGTCCATTACAGTGCAAATGTTTGAGCGATCGCAATCCCTCTGTTAATGCTACTTGTCAAGTGTGTTTGACCGAGCAAAAATCCACGTGGGGAACCAAAGATTAGAGTCGCTCTTGGACTTTCAGGCGAGTCGTCCATGCATATTACAGAGGAAAATGGTAGGCGCTGGGACATAGGTGACGATGTGCAGGCTTATCGTCTTTATTGTATTGTTTCCACCCTTCGTTTGTTAAACCGCTAATGCAGAATGAGGTCATAAGGATCCTGGAGTTGACCCAGCAAGCATCGGGCGCAAGGCAACTGTGTGCAAATATGTTCATGTCACAACCAGATTACTATGGCATAATACACACAGGAAAGCCTGAAGTTGTGGTCTCACATCCCATTGCTGTCACCACTTTGTGACCTCGAACAAGTGGTTTACCTGGCTAAGCTCCAAATGGAGAATAAATTCCCTGTGTGACACTAAAATTGGCATCGCTAGCATTTGCACTTGTTAAACGCTTTGTAGTGGTGGGGAAAATGAAGTCTCGTGAAGCTTTGAGGCTTTCTTTCTATTTGTGCCGAAAAAGCTTTGAAGCTTCAGCTCCAGTAAAAACAGCGACATCTGGTAGTTAACTGAGGTCAAGGCAAGAAATCGAAAGCACAAGAGAAGCGGCGCTCGTTGTTTCAGCCTCGCTTCACTAGTAAAAGGTCAGAACAGTCCGAGTTCATTTTATTCCGCTAAGGGCCTTGTCCATCAATGTACGCAATTTTCCGTTGTTAGTTGCCGTCACCAAAGCTCTCCAAATCTCTAAAACTCAACATTGTTGAAGGAGAATGACACATTTTATATAAACAGACTACCTGTTCATTTAGCTCCAAAGCTAACAAACCAATGAAGTGAGCAGTGAAGCACTGAGGACGTTTGAAGCTTCTAATGTTACAGGTCACGGGACAGCGGTGTTTTGACACAGTGATTCGACTCGCTATGCTTCATATTGACGGCCACAAGCTTCGACACTTCGGCATCATTTTCCCCATCTCTAGCTCTTTGTCATAGACTTGTTAATGCTGCTTGTTGGGGGAATGGCGCAAAAGTAACTCAAATAAGCACTAGTTATAACTGAGGTGTGCAGAAGAACATCTCAGAATACACAACACATTAAACCTTGAAGCAGGTGGGCTACAGCATCAGGAGACAACAGCGGGTGCCACTCCTGACAGCTAAGAACGGGACACTGAGGCTACTATTCACACATGGGGCACACCGAAACTGGACAACAGATTACTGGAAAAACGTCGCCTGGTCTGATAAGTCTCGGTTTCTACTGTGTCATTATGATGGTCCGGTCAACAACATGAAAGCAGCAATCCATCCTGCTTGGTGTCAACGGCTCAGACTGCTGATGGTCTGGGGGGATATTATCTTGGCACTCTTTGGGCCCCTTAGTATCACCGGGGCATTGTTTAAATGTCACAACCTACCCGAGTGTTGTTGCTGACCATCTCCATCCCTTTATGACCACCATCCTCTGATGGCTATCTTCATGTGCCATGTCACACAGCTCAAATCATCTCAGACTGGTTTCTTGAACATGACAAGGAGTTCACGTGACTCAAATGGCCCTCCCCGTCGCCAGGTCTTAGTCCACTAGATCAGTTTTGGGGTGTGTTGGAACGGGAAATTCGCATCGTGGATGTGCAGCCAACTAATCCACAGCACTAAGTGATGTCAATATGGAGAATACCCGAGGACTGTTTGCAGCATCTTGTTGAATCCACGCCATGAAGAATTACAGCAGTTCTGAAGGCAAAAGTTGGTCCAAAAAGCTACTAGCAAGGTTTATTTATTTATTTATTTGTTTATTTATAAATAAATAAATAAATAAAGTACTTTAAACACAACATTAAGGCTGACCACAGTGCTGTATAATAAAAACCCAACATATCAAACAAACAATAACCAAAGGGTAAAAGAAACAGAAACACATAAATACATAAGAGCGGAAGAGATTCATAATAAAAAGTATACAGACAGTCAACATATCATACTGGGTTAAAGGCCAGGGAGTAAAAGTGCGTTTTTAAGTAAGATTTAAAGACAGCGAGTGATGGAGCCTGCCTAACATGCTACGGCCAATCGTTCCCAAGTTTTGGAGCTGCAACTGAAAAAGCTTGATCACCTTGGAGTTTGCGCCGTTTCTTAGCAACACATAAAAGCATCTGATCTGCTGACCTGAGAGAGCGAGACGGTACATAAGGGTGCAGTAGTTACGACAAATAAAATGGGGCACAACCATTAAAGGATTTAAAAACAAATACAAGGATCTTAAAATGGTTTTAAAATGAACTAAAGAAACCGAGCAACTCATTTTTAAATCAAGACATCACCACTATGAATATGGAGAGAAAGCTAATAAGCTCTTAGCTCAACCAATCCAAGCAAGACGTTCGCAATGCAATCCCAGCAATTGCCAACACAAATGGAGACGAAATCATTGACCATAAAAATATAATGCACACATTTAGAGACTACTGTAAATCCTTATAATCTACTGAGTTTAAAGAAGACAACACACAATCTAATGTATTTCTTGATGCATTACAGATTCCACAAATAGATACTCTCAGTGCAAAGGAACTGGATAAACCTCTGGCACTATCAGAATTACTAGATGCTATAAAGTCACTTAAGAGTGGGAAAGCAGCAAGCCCTGATGGCTATCCTGTCGAATTTTATAAGAAGTTCTCCACTCAGCTAGCCCCCCGCTTATTAGAAAAATTTACAGAAGTTCGAGACAATAAAATTCTACCTCAAACTTTTCGCCCAGCATTAATCACTGTCTTTCCTAAACAAAATAAAGACTTATTACAATGTGCATCATACAGACCAATCTCACTTCTGAATAACGATGTTAAGATATTCTTCAAAGTCCTAGCTAGAAGGATGGAGAAAGTGCCGCCTTCGGTAAAATCACAAGACCAAACTGGATTGATTAAAGGCAGACACTTAGATAACATTAAACAGGCGTCGAAGATTGGAAGCTATTTACCCACAAAGTCAAACATCCCGGAGATGATATATTTGTTGGATGCAGAAAAAGCATTTGGTATGATTGAATGGAATTACCTTTTCACTACATTAGGGAAATTTAGGTTTGGCCCAACCATTTGTGCATGGATCAAACTACTGTATACCAATCCAGAAGCTTCAGTTTGTATTAACAACATTAATTCAGACTACTTTAAACTAGAACGTGGTACTAGACAAGGATGCCCCTCATCACCACTGTTATTTGCAATCGTCATTGAACCACTGGCAGTTCACTGTTGAAATGCTTATCAGATAAGGGGGATTATCAGAGAAGAACTTAAATGGAAAATTTCTCTTTATGCAGATGATATGGCACTGTAAATATCAGACCCACAAAATACTGTGCCTGCAGTCCTAACAGCACTAACAGAATTTCAAAAGATGTCTGGTCTCAGAATTAATTCGACTAAAAGTGTGCTCTTCCCAGTGAATTCTCAAGCACACAATATTAGATTGGACACCTTCCCTTTTATCATCGCAGATCAATTTAAATACCGAGGGGTAAACATCACAAGTAAACACAAAGCTCTTTATTAACAAAATTTTACCGTCTGTATGGAAAAAAATGAAGCAAGACTTGTATAGATTGTCAACCCTTCATCTCACTCTAGCTGGAAGAATTAACATTGTTAAGATGAATATCCTTCCTAAGCTTGTCTTTTTATTTCAAAACATTTGAATATACATCAATAGATAGAATTTTAAGAAATTAGATTCAACCATAACCTCATTTATTTGGAATTTTAAACATCAACGTATCCAAAGAGCGACTCTACAAAGGCAGAAGGTGGCATGGCTCTACCTAACTTTCAGTTTTATTACTGGGCAGCAAACATACTAGGTATAAAAATCTTGACATGGACACAAATAGATGAACATTTACAGGCTTGGTCTGCAATAGATATATTCCTATATATTCCCTGCTTTGTGGCCCAGTAATAACAAGTCATCACCAATATGCTAACAACCCAATGGTGCTTCACTCACTCAGAATATGAACCAATGTAGGAAACATTTTAAGATGGAGAATCTTTTATCTGCGGCACCTCTACAAGAGAACAACCTTTTTCAACGCTCACAGAACATGTGTAGTTTTTAATGTCTAGAAAACATTTGGGATTAAATCACTTAGAGAGCTGCACATAGACAACGTCTTTGCATCCTATGAACAATTACATTCTAAATTTAATTTTCCAGCAACACATTTCTTTCAATACCTTCAGATTAGAAACTTTGTTAAACAGAGCCTGCCCAATTTTCATCACCTCCCTACTACCTCTATGATGGAAAAAATATTGATCAGTCTTGAGGACTCAGACACCATTTCTGTAATATATAAAACCATATTACAGTCCCTCTCAAGAGGACAGTGGGAAGAGGATCTCTGACTCAACATCTCAGAAAAGGAGTGGAAAGTAGCAATGCAGAGAATTCACTTGAGCTCCATATGTGCAAAGCATACAATTATTCAACTCAAAATTATATATCAACTGTCCAAAATGTTTCCAGGGCGAGATCCAACCTGCAAACGTTGCAATCGAGTTCCAGCCTCGCTGGGTCACATGTTTTGGGCCTACACCAAATTAACATCATTCTGGATAAAAATCTTTAATTACCTTTCAGACAGCCTTAGTGTCACAATCCCTCCTAACCCACTAACAGCTGTGTTTGGTGGGCACCCAGAGGGGCTTAATTTGGAGAAGGACAAACAAACTGTCATCGCCTTTACTACATTATTGGCACATAGATTTATTTTGCTAAACTTGAGGAATCATAACTCTCGTATTCTACGTCACTGGGTAACTGATGTTATATATTATTTGAAATTGGAAAAAATCTAATTCTCACTTAGAGGATCTGTACAGAACTTTATCAAAACCTGGTAGGATCTCATCAATAACATTTTAGATTAAGCTCTTAAAGCACAGAGAAATCAGATTCTCTCACCATTTCGTTTTTCTTCTCCATTTATCTTTTTTCCGCTTATTAATCCCATCAATTTATTTATTTTTACTATCTTTAAGACTCTGGTCTGTTTCTTAGTGGAGGGGTTTGATTTGTTTTCAATCCTGTTTTTGTAAAAAATTATTTATCTGTATGGAATGATTATAATAAAATCAAGTTAAAATAAATAAATAAATAAATAAATAAATAAATACAAAGAAAATGAACTGGAAGCCAGTGAAGGGAAGCCAAAATCGGGGTAACGTACTCATGCTTTCTTGTGTCAGTTAAAATCGAGCAACGGCCTTTTGCACCAGCTGTAGGCGAGTGATGAAGTCCTGGTTAATTCCAAAAATAAGCGCATTGCAGTCATCTAGACGAGACATTATAAAAGCAGGTATCGCTGTTTCAAGGTTGCATTTAAACAAAATGGGCTTGATTTTTGACAGCAGCCTCAACTGAAAAATGCAAGAGTTTACCACTGTGTTCACATGGCTATCGGATTTTAAACTGGAATCCATTTTCACGCCAAAAATTTGTCATTATGGATTTCTCAAATTGAGCCACAGTGGGAAGATTGATGCAGGTGGTCCTGCTGGTGCCATTGGGTCTAAATACCATGATTTCTGTCTTGTTCTCATTAAAATTTAGAAAATGTAATGCCATCCAACTCCTTATGTAAATATGACAATCAAGCAGGGGCTGGACAGAACATGGACCAGAGCACTTCAGAGGGAAATAAACCTGACAGCTGTCTGCATAAAGATGAAAGGAAATACAGCGTTTCTGGAAAATAGCACCGAGTGTCAGCAGGTACAAGGAGAACAGAAGAGATCCCAGGATGGAGTCCTGTGGTACCCCCCAGAGGAGGGCAACAGAGATAGAAGTTTTAGTGCCAGCATTGATGATTTTACTTCCATATGAGGGATGGGACCTAAACCATTGAAGAGCTGAACCTGTGATGCCCACCCACTGCTCTAGCCAGGAGATGAGGATCTCATGGTCTATCGTGTCAAAGGCAGAAACATAATTAGTACAGAGTCACCAGAGTCCACTGTTAAAAGAATATCATTAAAAACCCTTAACAGGGAGGACTCAGTGCTGGAATGAGTTTTAAACCAAGACTGGAACACTCGCAGAATTGCATGTTCGTCCAGAATGGACTTCAGTTGGGTGTATCTGACTTTTTCCAAGAGTTTGGACAAAAAAGGTATCTTGGAAATAGGCCTGAAGTTACACATAACCAAGTGGTCCAGACCCGGTGTTTTTTCAGCAGAGGTTGCACAACAGCATGTTTGAAATTTTTAGGCACCACACTAGAGGTTAAACTACTGTTACCGTGCACAACAATATTTTATAAAAGTCTTACTTCCTGAAAAGTGCTGATTTTGACAGGTACCTACTGGTTATACATAAATATAGTTTTGTTTGTACTGCATCATGAAGGTACTCTGAGAAATAGACATTTATATGTTTACTGACAATAGCGTATTTAGTCAAGTTTATGTTTCGCATAAGCTTTTAAATTCAACAGAATTAAAAGTATTTTGCTCCTGATTTTCTTTTGTACTCAATGTCTGGTGCATCATGTTGCAGTGTCCAACAGTAGTCAGCAAGCATTGACGGATTCCAGTTGCCCTGGCATCGTCTCCCCATCGTAGCAATGTCCTAGTGAAACTTTTCACTGTGTTCGTCGCTGACAGCACCGAGATTTGCGTTGGAAGAAGTCCAAGTGCGAGTGGAGGAAATGAATCTTGAGTGGCTTCATTGTCTTGTATGCTTTGAGAAGTTTGTCTACCAGCTGAATGGAATTTAGGTCTCTCTAATTGCCCAGAAAATTGTCAACAACGTCTTTGAAGGCTTTCCAGGCAATTGTTTCCGGCCCCACTAACAGATCTTCAAACCGCTTGTCACTCATAACATGTCTGATGTGGGGGTCTTCTTCTTAGGAACATCTGTCTTAAATAACGAAAACCTTTGCCTTCCTTGTTCAGTGCTTTCTTGAAATTCTTCATGAGTCCCACTTTTTTGTGAAGAGGAGGCAAAAATATCTTTGACGGGTCGACAAGCAATTCATGTGCCACATTTTTCTGTCCTGGAAGTAACTTTTTACGGAGTGGCCAGTTCTGTTGAGAATAATGCGACACTTTGGCACGGCTGTCCCATTCACACTATTTTGTATAGCCAAGCTGCAGTCCTAGTAACAGAGTTTAACGACTTTAAGATCTCCACAGATATTCCAGTTGTACCTGCTATACTGGACATGCTTCACAACAGTTCCATATTTTCATACGTTTCTTTCATGTGTGCTGCATAGCCAACAAGTACTGAAGGATAAACGTTGCCATTGTGTAGCAGAACAGCTTTCAGGCTTAACATTGACGAATCAATGAAGAGACGTCACTCTTCCGGGTTGGGATCACAACCCGAGGCCGAGAACAATCCTTTAACGTCACAACAGAAACAGAGACTGTCGACTTGTGCAAAAAATGTGGTTATATCATGATGTCGGCCTCGAAACACAGAAATTTTCATACCTGGTGACAGCAAACACCATTCCTGCAGTTTCAAAACCAGCAGCTCGGCTTTTGATTTTGACGGACCCAAATCTCTGACCAAATTGTTCAATTCGGACTGTGTTATCAGATGTGGATCGCCTGACGAGCACAGTTCAAAATCTGGATCAATGTCACTGTCACTACCCTGAATTGCAGTTTCTTCATCTGGTTCGTCTAAGGTCCAATCCTCTGGTGGTTTCGGAATTGAAAGAATGTCGTCATGTGGCACGGGTCTCATTGCTGAAGACAGATTAAGATATTCAATTAACTTCTTGTTTCTGGAAGAGAAACCAGTCACATTAATCAAACAGAAGTAACAGTCTGTCACATGGTCTTTCTGTTCTCGCCATATTATCGGAACAGCAAACGGTATTGTCTTTCACGTGACTCTGAGCCAGGCTCTCAGACTGACAGCACATGTCACACAGAAAATGTGAGGCGCCCATTCCATGTCTTGATCACCAGCTGAAATACAGATGATAAGCTTTCTTCACATGAGCAGTCAACCAATGTCTCTGAGGCGCATGTGTATATTCACCACAGATAGAGCAGAATGTATCGCGGCTGTTGCAACATTGACGAGACACCAAAACGTCTATAGCATCAAGCTTACTTACTGTTGTATTGCTACAGATACTATACTTTACTATACTGATACTATCCACACACACTGACTATCTATATAAACCAAATGATCAGGATCGCTGTATGCAAGCCACCTTTAGAGCATGTGGAGACAGCGTCAAGCTCGTTCAGACCGGCCCAGGATGTCAACTTCCTCAGAACAGCTTCCAACCTGGACATGCCCCAGCTACGCAAACCGTAGTTGATAAGTCACTTACGGGAGCAAAAATGTTTGGAAACAAATACAAGAAAAAATCATGACAAAATTGAAACGCTACGTGATGGGTACATTTTGATGTGATATTCGCGATCAGCACCCAAAAATCTATAAGAAACACCCAACAGTGTTCAAGAAACAAAAGCTTTGTTGTGCAATGAAATAGTAAGAATAGAAGGACCCAAGGTAGAAAAGACCTCCTTAAGAAGTCGAGGAGGGACATCATCAAGGGGGGAGCCAAATGGCTTCATACTGGAAACCAACTGCTTTAAGAAGGGGAGAATGACAGAGTCGAAGTGGTCAAACACAGCCAAACAGGGTATTAAATGGACGGATCATGAGAAGGTGATGAAATGAGGGCCTTAGTGCTTACGGGGCCTTCAGCTGTATAGCGAGTGCCCAGACTCTGGAATGACCTACCGAAATTAAACAGGTCAGCTGACTCCAGAAATTCTTTTAAAAAACAACTCCAAACTCATCTGTTCAGGAAGGCTTTTAGTTCTACTTGACTTTACGACCCTTCTTTCAGTTTACCTCCATGTCAAGATGTTCATGTAACCTGTGTGTGTGTGAGACCATCAATTATGTTGTCTGTTAGGCTTTTTCTCTGAATTCACTGTATTAATCTTCTTTATTTTTTTAACTGATTTGTACAATGCTATATACTGTATACCCTGCCGTTCTATCTTAAAAATCAGTGAAGTGCTTTGAGCATGGGAAAGGCGCTAAATAAATAAAATGTATTATTATAATTATTATTACAACCTTCTTCAAAAAAAAGTCAAGAGATTTCTTCCAAATTTCTCCAGAAGCTTCCAGAGAGACTGGTTCATGAACATTAGGAACAGAACTCAATGTGTTAAAAAGTACACGGGGGTTGTGAGAGTTAGGGCCAATAACTTGATCTTGCAGCTTTCAAAACTTTCTGATAACAGAACCAACTATCTCTCCAAATTTCAAAAGAAACCTGCCACCTGTCCATCTTCCATCTCCGCTCAGCTCTCCTGCACTCCTGTCTATAGGCTCAGGTATTAGTATTTAACCACGACTCGGAGCTGCCGGGCTTTAGTTGGAGCCATAGTGTCCAGATAAGTTTGACGAGCAGAATGAAACTGAAGTGTTAGCTCCTCAGTATTGAAGACACCGAGGGCTGTGAGGTCACTTCATAATTAAAACAGCAGAGAACTGAACGGCAGTGGAAGATTTAAGAGCACAGCAGTGACGAACAGGAGCGTACGATTCAGCAAATTGACAGAGAGGAACAAAATCAAATAAAATGGGCATATGGTCTGAAAACACTGCATCACCAATTTCCAGATTATGAACAGATAAACCGCGAGAAAAGACAAGATCCAATGTATGCCCGCATTCCTGAGTAGGACCAGTTACAGACTGAATTAGACTAAAAGAGTCCATTAAATGTAAAAAGTCCTTCACCAAAGGCTTCTCAGTGCAACAAACATGGATATTAAAATCATTAACAATTAAAACTTGGTCATATTTTGTCATAAATTCAGCCAAGAAATCATAAAAGCCACTTTTACTTATCCTTCTTATACTTTGGTGGACGATAAGCCACCGCACAGAGCAGTACAGGAGAACGACCCAACTCAGAAAGACTCCATTCAAAGCTGGAGAAAGAAAGAGCTAGTTTACAATCGAAGTTGGATTTGAAGACAATCGCTAAACCTCCACCACAACCTGAGAACTGCGGGTAATTAAAATACGAGCAGCCACACGGCAACGATTCACACGGCAACGCTGGACTTGCTGGGAGACAACCAGGTTTCAGTTACACAGAGGAAATCCAATCCATGAGGGGCGAAGAAATCCTTTAAGATAAAAGTTTTGTTCATTGCAGATCTAGCGTTCACTAGACCCATCCTGATGGGAGCCGGGTCCGAAGCCGTAACAGCAAGCAGAGCGCGCCTAAGATGTCACAAATTCTGGAGATTCGCTCCTCGCTGGCGCAGGTGAAGTGGGCAGGGGCACGGGGGTGGCAAAAAATAGGTACAAGCCAGGAGTCCACAGGGTCCCGGGAGCGCCATGATGCAAAAAGGTGAGGAGCCGACCTGTGTTGAGCCAGAAAAACTTTGGGAGATCAAGCCAAACAGGCCTTTAACTTCACCAACCGTCCGCAGCGTTTACCTCGTCGCATGTGATGCTTCCTCCAGCGAGGTGGACCTGGAGCAAGGTAGAGGAATGCAGATATTCCAGATTGGAAAATGTCGTCCTCCGTTGTCCAGCTTTGTCATGTACCAGTTTCCAGTCAGTGCCTGTGGCAGCACAGTTCAGGTGAGACCCCATCTGGCGATTTAGCAATGTTGGCTAAATGTGGCTCAGATGTTTAGAGTTTTCCGACCTGTTCAATGGAGGTTAATGTCTGGTCTAGAATCTAATCTTTCCCATTTTCCTCTTTAGAAATATTAAGGCAAGGTGATTTTACTAAAACCATTATTAAAATGTAGTAACCAGCAGTGATTGATGATCCTGTTTCAGCTGGCTGGTGGCAACGTGACCTACCAGAGCACCATGTCTGCTGCCATCACTGTGAGGAGTGGTCCAGAGGGCTCCATTACCAGGGACAGTGTCTACAAGTAAGGCTTCTGATCCTGCTTCCTCTAACCCTAAGCGTGCTCCACTTGCTATGATGTGGTGTTTCTCTCCTCAGGTTATTCTTCCAGTGCACCTACTCGGGAAGCCAGGATGTGCAAGTGGAGGCTGAGGTGTATACTGTGGCACCACCTCTTCCAGTAGTAGAGCAAGGGCCATTTGACCTGGAATTGGTCATTGCAACAGGTACTGTTGGGTGGGGTCCATGATCATTTAATTTGCTTTCCTTTCACAGAAAGGATTGAAGGTTCAATAAAGCCTGGTAGATTTGTAGTTCCGAGGATCATGTGGTTAGGGTGTTCGATTTCCAGTAATTACTGCTCTCTTTTCCATGGTCAGATTCCTCCTATGGCCCCTACTATGTGGATGCTGACTACCCAGTGACCAAAACTCTGAGGGATCCTGTGGCTGTGGAAGTGCACATCGTGAACAGGACTGACCCTAACCTTGTGCTGACTCTTGGGGACTGCTGGGTCACCCCAGGACCTTCTGCTTCCAGCCAGCCCCAGTGGAGCCTTCTGGTGAATGGGTAGATGCTGTCTGTCCGCCTCCGCCCGTGAGGGTGGGGAGGAGAGGTTGGCTGTTCAGTGCTGCCTGCTATCCCTCTGCAGCAGATATATATATATATATATATATATATATATAATCCAATGTCTGTCTGCCTGTCCGCTTTTCATGAGAGAACTACTTAACGGATTTAGATCGGGTTTTTTCCGATAATTTTCTTGAACATTCTGGTTGGTTTTGTGACTTCTCTCATCGCACTAAGTATCTTAGTTCACTTGCAGGAGCGACTTATTCATGCGAATCTGAGACAGCGGCTCAGAGGTGAGAGGCAAGTGGGCGGAGTCGCTCTACCTCACGCCACGTGTTGGAGTGTTCCTTGTCTCTGCTTAGCTAGCCATACCTGTTTGTTTATTGATATTTAAAGCTTGTTCTGTTTCACTACTACGTGGGTGGATCCACAGTAGGATAGCTAGTTTTAAATAAATAAAGTCTATGGCATAACCCTCATACATCACGGTGGCGCACTGCGGAAGGTTTATCACTTGATTGGACAAGCGGGTTATTTTTCTCAAGTGGCGACCCATCAGAGACCCGTCCGCGATCATATAGTTTAAGACACAATACAAGCGGAAGAGGCTGGCGGCATCACGCATGCGTTCAAGTCCTCCTGTGACACTCATTGACGCTTGTGAATCAAGTTTCTTATTTTGAGTTAGCGGAAAAATTGTGTTGATGGGAAGCTAAATGTAGAGTGTAATTGTCCATATGATGCAAAGGCTTTATCTCTATACTGATCTCTAAATGATTTAATCCCAGAAGTGTTCCAAACATTAAAACTTGTCTAAGTTTGAGAGGATGGAAAAAGGACATGCTTTACCGTTGGCCTGACACAGGACTGATGGTAGCGCCGCTCACCTTTTCTTCTCAAACAATCAGAAAGGGGATTCATCAGAGACAATGACTTAACCCCAGCAGTCCAATCTCAGAATATCAGTCTGTCCCTGATGTTTTTCTTTGCTGCCCTTCTGGATGCCAACCAGGCCATCCTCCAAAAGTCTTCGCCTCACTCACACCTGCCTGCTGCCATTCATTCCTAAGCGAGATCTTTGTTGGTGGTCCCCCCCTTCTCCCCCCAATCCTGAGCCATGAATAAAGGATGGGACCAAAACATCCTCCGAGAGCAACTTCTCCCAACTATCCAAGAACAGTTTGGTGACCAACAAGTGTCGGGGTGTATGATGCACCAGAGGCTGTCACCTTGAAAGAAGGCTCTAGGAGTCGGAGGACAGGCAAACAGAGTAATCAGCTTTATTACAATTAACAATCACGCGGACTGAACCCAATTAGGCCAAACTGAGCTGTGCCCCGAACAGGCCACACGTCAAAGTCCATATCATCATTTCTTATCATCTTCACCTCGCTCAACACAGCTCACTCGCTACTTAATCTGAATCCTCACTCCAGCTGGCCCCTTGCAGGCCCTCTCGGAAACCTCCAATATTTTTCATGTTTTGCCATTCATTGTCTTTTTCTTGCTTTCTTATTTCCTAGCTGGTCAGTATTCCTCCTTCTCCGACCTCGGGTTGTCTCCATTCGTCATTCTCCCTCCTTTTGGATTTATTAAATATTGGTGGTTTCACTCTGAGCTCAATTAAATAAAGTAATATGTCATACGCATTTATTTAACTATTTGCTTGGCATACCTGATTTGTGTTAAAGCTCACACTAAATTTAATGCTTTTAAGTTTTATATCTACTTATGCTAATACATGATTACATTACTTTTTATTTTCCATACAATGAACAATCCAGCATGATGGAGCACCGGGCCATAAGGCAAAAGTGACAACTAAGTGGCTCGGCGGAACAAAATTTGGGGTCCATGGCCAGGAAACTCCCCATTGAGAAGTTGTGGTCAATCCTCAAGGGGAGGGTGGGCAAACAACAACCAACCAATTCTGATTCTGCAAGAATGGAGGGCCATCAGTCAGGATTTGGCCCAGAAGTTGATTGCCGACCTGCCAGGGCAAATTGCAGAGGGAAGTCTTGAAAAAGAAAGAAGGGCCAACTCTGCAAACATGGAATTCATGGAATTGCCAATAAAAGCATTTAAAATTATGAACTGCTTGTAATTCTACTTCAGTTTACCAGAGAAACATCCGACACAAAGATCTAAAAACACTGAAGCAGCAGACTTGGTGAACTCCAACACTCGGGTCATTCCCAGAACGTTTTGCCACAACTGTATAGGAGACTGCTGTGCATCGTCCCAGATTTATATTACGTATATGAAATTTCATGCACATTCGTAAAATATAGATCCTGATTGACGATACATTATAATTGAGAGAGAGATAAAACAAAAAGTAGTCTTAACGCTGTTGCTCGTGTATATAAATCAATAAAATGATCAAGGGCTAGGTGAAGAACGTCAAGGGCTTATGTTGTGCCCCTATGACCTCGGATGTCTATGGTGGCCCCTGAAGGGCAAGGGGCAAAAAAGAATGTAAAGAGAAGTGGCACCCGCTATAAAACAAGGCAAGACTTGATTGTCTTACCCCTCACAAAACCCCGAAAGTCGTCAAATTCTTAAGCCACATTCGCCTTTTTCATTTTGCTCAAACCAGCACCGCGGTCCATTCATTTCACAAGCTCGTCTGATTTCCCCCTCCTCTCTCCCGGTCTTAAGAATTGAAGAATGACAGCAAAGACACACTCGAGTGTTTTACTGGTTGTCAGAAAGAAGGTGGGAATAATTAGAATACTACATTAGATTAGATTCGACCAGATTAGATTAGTGAAAGGAAAACTCTCTGTGATGCATCAACGGTATCGCTTCACTAATATCGAGCGGTTTGTCATTCGATAGACGAATTCATGCTTGGACAGACTGGCTAATTTTACCACACAATCAAGCGGCGACCACAGACATGTCGGCGATCCATTGAAACACTACAAACGAATGAGTCTGGCGAGCACAAACGAATCGATTCAGCATTGCGCTCCACGTCAATCGATTCCCCGAAGCACTAAAAGAAGTCCTACAGAAAGAAGGAACTATTCATGCGACTGTAAAAATACATCGCCAAGTAGAAATGTAACTGACTGGAAGATTGAGATATGTGCTATAAAATGTAGTGGAGTGAAAGTAAAAAGTTTCTGCAGATAAATCTTCTTAAAATTAAAGAAAAAAAAAAAAAAACAGAAACAGTTGTAATTCTACTTCGTTACTTTCCACCACTGCTGTCCACTTGTGTTGAGGTGCCCACTCAAAAAACAAAAAATCGTGACCAGTGTCAGCCTCTTACACAAAATATTTGACGAACAAAAAGCTTATTTCAAAGCAACTCTACGCTCGGTTTATTATATCTCCAATCCAGTAAATGTTTGAAGACTTTTTTGAAGTAATTTTATTTATTTATTTATTTATCTTATTATGGGCTACATTTTTTTTTTTATCCCAGAACTCATCTCATGCTATACGCCACTGCAAAGTCGTTGATTGACAATTGACAAATGTTTTCCTTATTAACTCATCAGTGGAAATAAATGCACTTGTGAAAAGTTACATAAGGTAAACACTACATGGTAATTAAATAACCGAATACGAAAAAGCCCTTAAAAGCGGCTAAATACGGACACGGACTGGTTCGTGGACAAACGCAAAAGAAAGGACAGGCACACGCATCAGTAAAAGAAACTTTCATTTTTGAAAAGATGAGCCCCCTGTTCTACTTTCCGATGACATCGCGATGCCCTTGTGTATAAGAAACAAAAGTGGGACGAAACAACAAAGAGAAGTCCACACTGCACCAGCGGTGAAATTTAAAGGCTAGCCAGAGGGACCTGAACACCATCTAAAGTAAAATAAGTCTAAAAAAAATCCCTTTTATTACCCACAGCTAATGAAAGTACTGTATCTTAATAACTGGATTCACAGGAAGGTGACGCACTGGTGCGCGACTGCATACGTTAACGAGGTGCATCATAAATTTGCCCGTTAATTGCTAGGATTCGCCGTTGTCGGGAAACTCATCTCCAATACTAGAACATCCGTGCTAAACAATGAAATGAAATAAAGGGTTACAATTAAGTGCTAAAAAATGAAGACAGAAAGACGAAATTGGGAAATAAATGTTAAAAAGATGAACCAAAGCAGTGTATGAGCACGATACTTTTTTTTTTTTTTTTATGGAGGATTTTCTTTTTTTCTACGTCATTTCCGCAAGGAATTTCAATTAAAACAATACGGCTGATCTAACATCTAGTAATTTAGTTTCAAAAATTCAAAAACGTTTTGTATTTCTTAAAAAAAAACATTCATCAAGACCCCATTTCTTTTGATTTATTTATCAGTACTTATACTTAGCGGGTCATTCCCAAACCTTACAAAGCCCCTCTTTAGAAATACTCGTACCCGTAGCTGTTACGTTTCTTCTCTTTTTTTCTTAGTTGATATTTCCTGATTTACCTCATTACATTAATAGATCGCCCTGCTGAGCGGTCACTTCTACGCGGTCTTCTACTGGACATATCAGTCCGATGCCGTGACGTGTTGATTGCTCAATAAAGCCGCACGAGCAGAAGGAGTGCCTCCGACTTGCCGCGCCTTCTCACTAACGAGTCACTTGCGCGCGCCGCCGCCGCTGCTGATTTAAATCTGCTCTCGCACGCTCCCCGGTTTATGTGGTGTTCCTGTTTGACGAATTTACAGCATGGCGCGTTTGGCTTGGTGGTGCTTTTTCTGGCTGGTCGTTTGCTTGATAGTGGTGCAGTTTGTTTATGCAGCGTCAGGAGACTTGACCAAAAAATGCGATGGTGATAAGACGATGATGCTTTCATTTGCTGGCTCTCCGACCGTTTTTCTTCAAAGTGAGTGCGGCGTGTCCACTGCACTGGGACTTGTCAGCGCCTGCGTGTTCCAGTAAAGATAGTACTCGATCTTTTTCAGAGACGAGTGGTGGACTGGTAAAGGTGACCAACAATCTCCCAGGAGTTGTCATCCGTGAAAAGTCTGGCCGCACCACGCTAACTGTGCCCTTTTCTTCAACGTACGGTTATGCGTCTGAGAAAGTGAGTAGCGCCGACGCTTCAGCCGTTGGTTGCTGTTTTTAAATTAAGCTGTATGTCATTTGTGGTCTGAGCCTCTTCTGCTCACTTTAGAGCTCCCAATACGTCGTGACCATTGCCGTTGGATCTCGCTCAAATCTGAAAACCTTCACATGCCCTAAGCCAGGTATGCTTCTGTTCAGGGATGGCACCTGGAGTGTCCTTTTTCCCTTTTTTTTTTTTTTTTAGTTTAAGTGTGTGTCGGTTTATTTTAACAGGTCGTAGAGTTCTTAAGCTCCCGGCTAATGACATATGTGCATTTTCGGACAGCGAGAAGCTCCCTTGTGACTGTGAAGCCAACCACTGTTGCTACGATTCGAGCAGCAGCACCAGTCCCTGCTACTATGCCAATGATGGTGAGTGTTTGGTGGGTGTTAGTGAGAAAAGGTGGCTGCTACTGGATATTCATGCTTGTGTTTTGCTTTGGCCAGTGACTGTGCAGTGCACCCTGGATGGCCAGTTTGTGGTGGTGGTGTCTAAGAATGTGACTCTTCCTCCCTTGGATCTTGGGTCCCTCCAGTTGGAGGACAGCAGTTCCCCCAGCTGCAGCCCTGTGACCAGCCTGTCCAGCTTTGTCCTGTACCAGTTTCCAGTCAGTGCCTGTGGCAGCACAGTTCAGGTGAGACTTCATCTTGGTGATGTGCAGCAGCAAGCACTCTAGGTCAACCATAACAACCTAGAGAGCTGAGTAATCTGATCTCTGTATTAGACCTGATGGCTTGTGGTGGATCTAATATTTTAGTCCTCATTCTGTAGTTAATCTGTCCTAGTAAAGGAGATGAGGTTTGTAATAAAGTTGCTGTATAATCAGTATACTGCTGCTGGATTATGTGAATTTCCCCTTGGGATTAATAAAGTATCTATCTATCTAATAAAGTTGCTGGACCATACACACCTTAGAAATGTCTTGCTGATGACCTAGAAATGGAACCCCTGCCTTGACTTCATGGTTGGCAGCAATTCTAATGTCCCTGTTTCAGCTGTCTGGTGGCATTGTGACTTACCAGAACACCATGTCTGCTGCCATCACTGTGAGGAGTGGTCCAGAGGGCTCTATCACCAGGGACAGTGTCTACAAGTAAGGCTTCTGAACCTGCTTCCTCTAACCCTAAATGTGCTCTACCTGCTATGATGTGGTGTTTCTCTCCTAAGGTTATTCTTCCAGTGCACCTACTTGGGAAGCCAAGATGTGCAAGTGGAGGCTGAGGTGTATACTGTGGTGCAACCTCTTCCAGTAGTAGAGCAAGGGCCATTTGACCTGGAATTGGTCATTGCAACAGGTACTGTAGGGGTGGGGTCCATGATCATTTGAGTGTTTTTTTTTTTTTTTTTTTTTAATTTTCCCTGAAAGGCTTGAAGGTTCAATAAAGCCTGGTAGATTTATTCCGAGGATTATGTGGTTAGGGTGTGCTATTTTCACTAATGTCCCACTTCTTTCCATGGTCAGATTCCTCCTATGGTTCCTACTATGTGGATGCTGACTACCCAGTGACCAAAACTCTGAGGGATCCTGTGGCTGTGGAAGTGCACATCGTGAACAGGACTGACCCTAACCTTGTTCTGACTCTTGGGGACTGCTGGGTCACCCCAGGACCTTCTGCTTCCAGCCAGCCCCAGTGGAGCCTTCTGGTGAATGGGTAGGTGACCACCCTGTGGGAGGGTGGAGGGTGGCTGGTCAGTGCTAACTGGGGGTCTGTTTGTCCCAGGTGCCCGAACGCAGGAGACAACTATTTGACTAGCTTGGTGACCGTGGACGGCACATCTGGAGTGGCCTACCCAAGTCATTACAAGAGATTTGTGTTTGAGATGTTTGCTTTTGTGGACCCTGTAGCTCAGCAAGCCTTGGCTGAAAAGGTGGGTTTTGTGGAAAAGGGTAATCCTGCCTTGTATTTCAAGCAAGACCACAAACAACATCTCCAAACTGAAGCCCACTACAGAGTATGTATCCATAGACCTCAGTGAGGTCTGAAGCTTCTCTGCTGTGTGGTTTCACCATTGTGTCCTTGGCTTTTCTCTGTAGATCTTCATCTACTGTGTTGCTGCTGCCTGCTATCCCTCTGCCACAGACCCCTGTACTCAGACTTGCCCTGTAAGAAGTGAGTAGCCCATGGCAGTTTGTTTTGGCTGTGGTGTCTGTCTTTTGTAGAATAAGGTGTCACTGTTACTACAGTAATGCAGTGCCTCGTAATTGAAGCGTTGCACAGCGTGGTATGGAGACGGCTTGGGGTGTAAAATCTGGTTGACTGTCTGGTAAGGGGGGTGTGAAGCTAAACCCCAACACTTTTTTTTTTTTTTTTTTTTTTTTCTCCCCCGACCCCCACCCTTCCAGGATCTGGCAGAGCTGCAGACAAGGTTGCACAAATTGCTTCAACCAGGAAGAATGTGCTCATTCACAGTGGTCCTGTGGTCTTTGAGACTGGTTTGCAAACATCCAGACTGGAGCAGAAAGGTAACCATCTTGATCCTCCTGGAGTAGTCCAGAGTTCTGCTTGAGGTCTTCATCCTTCACTGTATGGCTTGGAGAGTAAATGTCCTTTGTCTTCCTCCCACAGCCCCTCTTCCCACTGGATACTTTGTGCTGGGAGCTGCAGCTGCTATGTTGATGGTGGTCCTGGTTTTAGCTGTAGTTGCTGTGAGGAGGCTGAACTGGCAGAAAGTGAATCTGACATTTTAAATAAAGGCTCTTCATGAATGGCTGTAATCTTGTCTTGTGCAATTTTTAAATGGAGTGAAACCTGTGGGTTTTGTGTCCAAGCTCTAGCTGTCAATTTTGGTTTTTTTATAAAATGGGTGGTGACCTGCACTTCAGCCGTTTCCCACCCTTGGATCCTTTTGTTTCATCATTCATAGCTGGCCTTTTCTTGGCTACAACATCCCATCTTTGCCAAGTCTACTCGTGGAGTGCTTTTAATGGATTGTTGGATGAGCAGAGAACTGTCTTCTTGTACAGGACTGCCTTCTGTTAAACTCTGGGATGTGTGTGAGCTACCCTCTAGAGCCCGAGTGGCTCATTGTCAGCTCAAAGCTTCCATGTGATACATTCATCTACTTTTTATGGGCTCCTTTTTGTTTCTACAATTGGCATGTTTCCTCTTATTGGTGATGTCACACATTGACTAAGCAAATGCACCAGTATGGCTGCTTTAAAGGTTGACATGGCTTGATTGGCTCAATGATCAGGTAAGGCTCATTTTCCCTATCCTGTCACTTGGCTCCATCCATTCCTGTGGGTTTCTTAGTGCTATGGTGCAAAAAAATGTACCTGTAATTGATTTAATGACCTGCCATCTGCTACATTTTGGTTATAATGCAACGAGCAGGAAAGGACCACAAGTGAATTTTTTTTGTAGCTCCTTTTCCTTTAGCACACCATCTCTCTTCAGCTTGGCTCTTTGTCACCAACATGTGCCTAGTCAACCTTTTGGCATGGTGATGGGTGACTACCTGTCCTTCCATGACCATGTTGAAACATTTCCTCATTCTTGAAGATTCACTCTGTAGCAAATCAGTAAGGTGAGATCGTAGCTGACTGTGTGTAGCCCAACATCTGGTCCAAGTTGTGCTCTTGTCGCATCTGGAATACTGCAACTCTCTGCTGCTGGGAGTGCAAATGAAATGGCATTTAGTGTTGTGCCCTCCTCGGTTCATTGGTTTCATACCAATTTAACTCTCTACATTTTGGTTTCTATCCGCATTGAATCCCTTTAAATTCTTGATTGCCGACAGCACAGTCAATGGGTCACATACAGAGGGTCCCAAAAACCGGTTTACACTCTGAATTTGTAAGGCCAGGCTTATACTTCATCTTCAACCGGACGCTCCTGCTACGCAAGTGCTTTAATAATTATACTTGCGCGTGTACTTTATGTAAATTTGGAGGAATCCAGCAGGTGGCAGTGTGCAATCATCTAGGTGAGAACAGGTTCGTCTCCGCTGTGTTGTAAATTGCCTGGAACACCCGATAAATTCCGGTGACCCCTTTACCGCAATATATTTGAAAAGGATGATTTAAATCTAGTGGTTCTCAACCTAGGGGGCACGAAGATGTGTAAAAAGAAAACGAGAATCAAAAATATGAAAAAAAAAAATCTGAAACCAAAACAAATTAACTTAAACTACATTCTGATACTAGAATATAGAGTTAGATAAATGTCAAGTTTAAGTAGGAATAATAAAAGCATCTACATTTCAAAAATTAGGGCGGTGTGATTAAAACTGTTATGAAAACTTGGGTCGCAAATACTTAAAGGTTGAGAAACGTTGAATAAATCCGTCAATCCAGGGATGTGCCCATTCCAGTTAGCATTGGGGACTAGGCAGAAATAATCCCTGGATGGGCATTGGCTCATCGTAAGGTGAATACAAGCATACACAGTGGCATCATTTTAGTGTCAGTAAATTTTTATTGCTTTGGAAGGAAAGCGGAGCCCGAGGGAATGCCAGCGACGTGACTCCCTGTGCGACACCAGTGCTAACGCTCCGCCACCGTGTCACCCCGATGTGTTTGTAATTAACAGTATTCATTATTTAAGCAAAATTAACAATATCTGTAAAAGTAACATACGTACATTTCATCATGAAAGTGAAATCATGTATAAATGTAAGGATTCTAAGTGTGCAGAAAGAGTTGGAAAATCATACATGTGCTCAGTGTGGTGATCTATTGCTTTTTGCCTAGGTCAGGAGGAAGCCCCAGAAAAAAAGATGGCACAAAAGATATGAGACTTTGTATCGTGGCATTACGATCGGGAATATGCGACGCTTGAATATAAAAGCACCACGAATACATTTTGTATGTCGGCTTTTGCTTCACCAAATCCATCCGTACGTCAAACATCGATCCTACTAGGATCCGCACAGCGGCTTTCTGTATGTAGAAAGATGGTAACCAGAAGCTCTGACATCACGTTCCGACTTTTGGCACACTGCGCCCACACCCGATTTTTTGCTGGTACTGCATCTCGTGCACACGTCGCATTAATTTCTAAGGACCTGCTCAGAGGACGCGTCAAATGAACGCTGAGCATGCGTGGCAATGATGATCCGTGGGCGTACGAGTTCTGAGCGTGAAGTATAAACGAGCCCAAAGTGTAATGTTCAGTAAGATCCACTTGTGTTTTCCAAGTCCAATTCAGTGCAAATGTAGCATTGTTTTGAGCGATCGCAATCTCCCTGTTAATGCTACTTGTCAAGTGTGTTTGACTGAGCAAAAATCCACGGGGGGAACCAAAGATCGGGGTCCCTCTTGGACTTTCAGGCGAGTAGTCCATGCATATGGAAAATGGTAGGCACTGGCAGATAGGTGATAAGGTGCAGGCGTATCGTCTTTATTGTATTGTTTCCACACTTTGTTTCTTAAACTGCTAATGCAGAATGAAGTCATGAGGATCCTGGAGCTGCCCCAGCAAACATCGGGCGCAAGGCAACTGTGTGCAAATCTGTTCATGTAACAACCAGATTACTATGACATCATGTCTGAAGCTATTTGGGCTCACATACCATTGCTGTCACCACTTTGTGACCTTGAGCAAGTGGTTTACTTGGCTGAGCTCCAATTGGAGAATAAATCCCCTGTGTGACACTAAAATTAGCATCGCTAGCTTTTGCACTTGTTAAACGCTTTGTAGTGATGGGGAAAATGAAGTCTCGTCAGCTTTCAAACTTTATTTCTATTTGTGCCGAAAAAGCTTTGAAGCCACAGCTCCAGTATGAACAGTGACATCTGGTGGTTAACGGAGGTCAAGGCAAGAAATCAAAAGCACAAGAGAAGCGGCGCTCGCTGTTTCAGCCTCATGCCACCAGTAAAAGGTCAGAACAGTCCTAGTTCATTTTATTCCACTAAGGGCATTGACCATCAATTTAACTTTTGAACGCAGTTTTCCGTTGTTAGTCGTCATCTGTCACCAAAGCTCTCCCAATCTCTAAAACTCAACATTGTTGAATGAGAATGACGCATTTTATATAAATAGGCTATCTGTTCATTTAGCGCCAAAGCTAACAAACCAATGAAGCGCGCAGTGAAGCACTGATGACGTTCGAAGCTTCAAACGTCACAGATCATGTGACAGCGGTGTTTTGACCACTGTCACTACGCTTCAGATTGACTGGCACAAGCTTCGACACTTCGGCATCATTTTCCCCATCTCTAGCGCTTTATCATACCCTTATTAATGCTGCTTGATGGTGGGTGGGCAAAAGTAACTCAAATAAGCACTCATTATAAATGAGGTGTGCAGAAGAGCATCTCAGAATGCACAACACATTAAACCTTGAAGTAGGTGGGCTACAGGAACAGGAGACAACAGCGGGTGCCACTCCTGACAGCTAAGAATGGGCCACTGAGGCTACAATTACACATGGGTCACAAAAACTGGACAACAGATTACTGGAAAAACGTCACCTGGTCTGATGAGTCTTGATTTCTGCTGTGGCATTCTGATGGTCCGGTCAGCAACATGAAAGCAGCAATCCATCCTGCTTTGTATCAACGGTTCAGAAAGGTGATGATGTGGGAGGATATTTTCTTGGCACTCTTTGGGCCGCTTAGTATCAACGGGGCATCGTTTAAATGCCACCACCTAACTGAGTGTTGTTGCTGACCATATCCATCCCTTTATGACCACAGTCTTCTGATGGCTATCTCCATGTGCCATGTCGCACAGCTCAAATCATCTCAGACTGGTTTCTTGAACAGAACAAGGAGTTCACGGGACTCAAGTGGCCTTCACAGTCACCTGATTTCAGTCCAGTATACCACCTTTGGGCTGTGTTGGAATGGGAGATTTGCATCGTGGATGTGCAGCCAACTAATCCACAGCACTAAGTGATGTCAATATGGAAGAGAATGCCGAGGAATGTTTGCAGCACCTTGTTGAATCCATGCGATGAAGAATTATGGCAGTTCTGAAGGCAAAAGGGGGTCCAACCAGCTACTAGCGAGGTTTATTTATTTATTTATTTATTTATAAAGCACTTTAAACACAACATCAAAGCTGACCACAGTGCTGTATAATAAAAACCCAACATATCAGACAAACAATAACCAAAGGGTAAAAGAAACAGAAACACATAAATACATAAGAGCTGAGGAAATTCATAATAAAAAGTATACAGACAGTCAACATATCATACTGGGTTAAAGGCCAGGGGATAAAAGTGCATTTTTAAATAAGATTTAATGACAGGGAGTGAAGGAGCCTGCCTTGAAGTGCAACGGCAATTCGTTCCCAAGTTTTGGAGCTGCAACTGAAAAAGCTCAATCACCTCGGAGTTTGCGTCATATCTTAGGAACAAATAAAAGCATCTGGTCTGCTGACCTGAGAGTGTGAGACGGCACATAAGGGTGCAGCAGTTCCGACAAATAAAATGTGGCACAATCATTAAAGGATTTAAAAACAAATACAAGGATCTTAAAATGGATTCGAAAACAAAACTAAAGAAACTGAACAACTCATTTTTAAATGAAGACATCACCACTATGAACATGGAGAGAAACTTAATAAGCTCTTAGCTCAACAAATCCACAAGCAAGAAGTTCAAAATGCAATCCCAGCAATTGGCAACACAAATGGAGACAAAATCATTGACCATAAAAATATAATGCACACATTTTTAGAGACTACTGTAAATCCTTATACTCTAGATTGTGTGTTGTCTTCTTTAAACTCAGTAATGTATTTCTTGATGCATTACAGATTCCACAAATAGATACTCTCAGTGCAGAGGAACTGGATAAACCTCTGGCACTATCAGAATTACTAGATGCCATAAAGTCACATAAGAGTGGGAAAGCAGCAGGCCCGGATGGCTATCCTGCCGAATTTTATAATATGTTCTCCACTCAGCTAGCTCCCCTCTTATAAGCAACATTTACAGAAGCTTGAGACAATAATGATTGGCGAAAAGTTTGAGGTAGAATTTTAATCACCGTCTTTCCTAAACAAAATAAGGACTTATTACAATGCGCATCATACAGACCAATCTCACTTCTGAATAACGATGTTAAAATACTCTCCAAAGTCCTAGCTACGAGGATGGAGAAAGTGCTGCCTTCGGTAAAATCACAAGACCAAACTGGATTGATTAAAGGCAGACACTTAGCTTCCAATCTTTGACTTTGTGGGTAAATATATAACATTAAACAGACGTCGGACATCTCGGAGATATTATATTTGTTAGATGCAGAAAAAGCATTTGATATGATTGAATGGAATTATCTTTTCACTACATTAGAGAAATTTAGGTTTGGCCCAAACATTTGTGCATGGATCAAATTACTGTATACCAGTCCAGAAGCTTCAGTTTATATTAACAACATTAATTCAGACTACTTTAAGCTAGAACGTGGTACCAGACAGGGATGCCCCTCGTCACCACTGCTTTTTGCAATTGCCATTGAGCCACTGGCAGTTCATTATCGAAATGCTTATCAGATAAAGGGGATTATCAGAGAAGGACTGGAACAGAAAATTTCTCTCTATGCTGATGATATGGTACTGTATATATCAGACACCCAAAATTCTGTGCCTGCAGTCTTAACAGCACTTACAGAATTTCAAAAGATCTCTGGTCTCAGAAATAATTTGAATCAAAGTGTGCTCTTTCCAGTGAATTCTCAAGCACACAATATCAGATTGGACACCTTCCCTTTTATCATCACAGATCAGTTTAAATACCGAGGGGTAAACATCACAAATAAACACAATGCTCTTTATCAACAAAATTTGGCCGCCTGTATGGAAAAAGTCAAGCAAGACTTGTATAGATGGACAACTCTTCATCTCACTTTAGCTGGAAGAATTAACATTGTTAAGATGAATAGCCTCCCTAAGCCTGTCTTTTTATTTCAAAACATTTGAATATACATCAATAGATACAATTGTAAGAAATTGTATTCAACCATAACCTAATTTATGTGGAATTTAAAACATCAATGTATCCAAAGAGCGACCCAACAAAGGCAGAAGGTGGCATGCCTCTACTCAACTATCAGTTATTACTGGGCAGCAAACATATAAGCTATAAAAACCTGGACATGGACACAAATAGATGAACAGACACAGGCTTGGTCCGCATTATAAATAAAATCCTGCAGTACTTCTTTATATTCCTTGCTTTGTGCCCCAATAATAACAAGTTATCAACAATATACTAACAGCCCAATTGTGCTTCACTCACTCAAAAGATTCTCCAACTTAAAAAGTTTCCTACATTGGTTCCATATTCTATATGTGGCACTTCTGCACGAGAACGACCTTTTCCACCCTCTCAAACATATGCAGTTTTTAATATCTGGAAAGCATTTGGGATTAAATTACTTAGAGATCTGCACATAGACAACATCTTTGCATCCTATGAACAATTACATTCTAAAATTTAATTTTCTAGCAACATATTTCATTCACTACCTTCATATTAGAAACTTTGTTAAACAGAACCTGCCCAATTTTCATCACCTCCCTCCTACCTCTTTGCTGGAAAATATATTGATCAGTCTTGAGGACTCAGACACCATCTCTGCAATATATAAAACCATTTTACAGTCCCTCCCAAGAGGACAGTGGGAAGAGGATCTCTCACTCAACATCTCAGAAAAGGAGTGGAAGGTACCAATGCACAGAATCCACTCGAGCTCCATATGTGCAAAGCATACGATTATTCAACTCAAAATTATATATCAAACACATCTGTCTCACTTACAACTGTCCAAAATGTTTCCAGGGCGAGATCCAACCTGCAAACGTTGCAATCAAGTTCCAGCCTCACAGGGTCACATGTTTTGGTCCTGCACCAAATTAACATCATTCTGGACAAAAATCTTTAAGTGCCTTTCAGACAGCCTTGGTGTCACAATTCCTCCTAACCCACTAACAGCTGTGTTTGGTGGGCACCCAGAGAGGCTTAAAGTGGAGAAGGACAAACAAACTGTAATTGCCTTTACTACATTATTGGCACATAGATTTATTTTACTAAACTTGAGGAATCCTAACTCTCCTCTCTTACGTCAGTGGGTAACTGATGCTATACACTACCGGAAATTGGAAAAAATCTAATTCACACTTACAGGATGTGTGCAGAACTTTATCAAAACCTGGCGGGGTCTCATCAATAACATTTTAGATTAAGCTTTTAGTATACCGAGGAAGCAGATTCTCTCCCCATTTCTTTTTCTTCTCCATTTGTCTTTTTCTGCTCATTAAACCCATCCATTTAGTTATTTTTTACTAGCTTTAAGATTTACTCTTTTGGCCATGGTCTGTTTCTTAGTGGTAGGGGTTGATTTGTTTTCAATCCTGTTTTTGTAAAAAATGATCTATTTGTATGGAATGATTGCAATAAAATCAATAAAAGTAAATATAAATAAATTAATAAAAACAAAGAAAACGCACTGGAAGCCAGTGAAGGGAAGCCAAAATCGGGGTAACGTGCTCATGCTTTCTTGTGCCAGTTAAAATCGAGCAGCGGCATTTTGCACCAGCTGTGGGCAAGCAATGGAGGCCTGGCTAATTCCAACAAGAAGTGCATTGCAGTAATATAGACGAGATGTTATAAAAACAAGTATCACTGTTTCAAGGTTGCGTTTAGACAAAACGGGCTCGATTTTTGACAGCCGCCTCAACCAGAAAAAGTAAGAGTTTACCACTGCATACACATGGCTATCAAGTTTTTAACTGGAATCCATTTTCATGCCTAAAATTTGTCATTATGGATTTCTCAAACTGAGCCACAGTGGAAAGGTCAATGCAGGGGGTCCTGCAGGTGCCATAGGGTATAAATTTTGGGTCCGCTCCTCTCTGTCTGCCCATAGCCCTCCATCGCTGGATGTTTCTACATCAAAACCAATGGGCTGCCTCTCCCAGTTCCTCTGTACCACAGTTAAAGAAGTTGAGGACATCATACAGAGGATGCGACTTTCAACATGTTCACTGGACCCTTTTCCTACTCCTCTGGTAAACGCTGTCAGGGATGCCAGGGGCCATGACCCGGCCGGGACGTCATGAGGGACCGGATGTGGGTCTGTGCCCACCCTGGATCACGTGGGGGTTGCCTTCCGGGTTGCTTTGGGGGCCACGGGTACAGGGCATGGAAGCTCCACCCTGTAGGGCCCCGTGGTCACCGCCAGAAGGCACCCCAATGCCTTGGGGACCTGTTACCCCAGCACTTCCGCCACACCAGGAAGTGCTGGGGGGAAGATTTATGACGGCGCCCGGAGAGCAGCCGGGAGGACAGCCGGCACTTCCGCCACACTGGGGCGTGGCCAGAGGAGGAATGCCGGGAACACCTGGTGCTCATCCGGGGACCCTATAAAAGGGGCAGTCTCCATTCATTCGAGGCTAGAGTCGGGTGGAAGAAGGACGAGGCAGAAGAGAGTGTGGAGGCGGCCCGAAGAGAAGGCATTGTGTGGCCAGGACTGTGTTTGGGGTTTGTGCACTTATTTGAACTGGGTCTGAGTGACCAAATATTTGTAAATATTGTACATAATAAATGTGTGGTGGTGATTCAACAACATGTCCGCCTGTCTGTGTTCGGGTCGGCTCCACAACGCTAATCTATCAGATATAAACCCTCTTATTGCTGACATCATTAATCACTCTCTCCAGAGCAGCTTAGTCCCACTGGCCTTGAAAACCGCAAAAAAAATCAGACCTCATTTTAAAAAATCCTCTTTGGATCCTGAAGTGTTAGTAAATAATTGACTGATCTCCAACCTTCCATTTTTCTCTAAGGTTTTGGAAAAGGTTGTTTTGGTTCAGCTTCAGGATCACCTCAAAGAATTCAATCTGTTTGAAAAATTTCAGTCTGGTTTCCGAACTTCTCACAGTACGGAGACAGCCCTGGTCAGAGTCACCAATGGCCTCCTGATGGCTCCTGACCATGGCTCGCCATCACTCTGTATCCTCCTGGACCTTACAGTGGCATTTGATATGGTAGATCATAATATTCTCCTTCATCATCTTCACTATACAATTGGACTTTCTGGCATTGCTTTGGAGTGGTTCGAGTCCTATCTTACAGACAGGACTGAGTATGTGGCCTTAGGAGATGCTAAATCTCATACCTACATTGTCACCTGTGGAGTCCCACAAGGATCAGTCCTTGGGCAGACCCTCTTTAATATCTATATGCTACCCCTGGGTCACATCATCCGCAAGCATAGAGTTTCATGCCATTGCTATGCCGATGATACGCAGCTCTATATGAGACTGGATTCAACTTCTCTTACACCTCCATCAACTTTTTCCTCTTGCTTGGATGAGATTGAGGCCTGGATGTCCAAGAACTTCCTCAAGCTAAACAGCACCTAAACTGAAGCTCTTTTAATTGGCACCCCCCCTTATCAACTTTGTTCCTCTGTAAATTGGATTTCCTTTCCTGACCATACCATCACCCTCTCCCCTTCTATTACAAATCTGGATGTCAAGTTAGACTCCCATCTGTCATTTGATATACATATCCATCACCTTTGTAAAACTGCATTCCTTCATCTCTGAAATATAGCCAAACTCTGTCCCTGCCTCTCCCTCTGTGATGCTGAAAAACTGGTTCATGCCTTTGTCTCATCCAGACTGGACTATTGTAATGCACTCCTCATCGGGATACCCAACAAGAGCCTTCAAAAGCTCCAACAAATTCAAAATAGTGCTACAAGAATCCTGATGAGGGTGCGGAAATATGAACATATCTCACCAAACCTTCGGTCACTTCATTGGCTCCCTATTCACCTCCGTATCGAATACAAACTCTGTTTGTTTACTCACCAGTGTATCCATGGAAATGCTCCACAATATCTGAAGGAACTCCTTATATTACAATACACTACAAGAAACCTCTGTTTTATAAATACCTACCGCCTTCGCCCCCCTGTGACCAAACTTCATACAAAGGGAGACCGAGCCTTTGCAGCCGCTGCTCCATGGCTGTGGAATGGCCTACCAGAGAGCCTAAGAACACAGCAGATTGTAGGCTGTTTTAAAAAACAGCTAAAGACTTTTCTATTTAGGAAAGCTTATTAACAAGAATGCTATAATTATTGTTGTATAATCTCTGTTTTTATCTTGCCTTGCCTTTGTTTAATCTTTTTATGTTGCACTTTGAGATATACTGCTAATGTAAAGTGCCCTATAAATAAAAAGCATTATTATTATTATTAAATAGCATGACTTCTGTCTTGTTCTCATTAAAATTAAGAAAATGTAATGCCATCCAACTCCTTATGTAAATATGACAATCAAACAGAGGCTGGACAGAACATGGACCAGGGCGCTTCAGAGGGAAATAAACCTGACAGTCGTCTGCATAAAGATAAAAGGAAATACCATGTTTCTGGAAAATAGCACAGAGTGTCAGCAAGTTCAAGGAGAACAGAAGAGGTCCCAGGATGGAGTCCTGTGGTACTCCCCAGGGGAGGGCAGCAGAGATGGAAGTAAAATCATCAATGCTGACACAAAAACTTCAACGTGAGAGATAGGACCTAAACCATTGAAGAGCTGAACCCGTGATGCACACCCACTGCTTCAGCCTGGAAAGGAGGATCTCATGGTCTATCGTGTCAAAGGCAGAAACATAAGTAGTACAGAGTCACCAGAGTCCACTGTTAAAAGAATATCATTAAAAACCCTTAACAGAGAGGACTCAGTGCTGGGGTGATTTTGAAACCAAGACTGGAACACTTGCAGCATTGCATGTTCGTCCAGAATGGACTTCAGTTGGGTGTAGCTGACTTTTTCCAAGAGTTTGGACAAAAAAAGGTATCTTGGAAATAGGCCTGAAGTTACACATAATAGAATGGTCCAGACCCGTGTTTTTCAGCAGAGATTACACAACAGCATGTTTGAAATATTTAGGCACCACACTAGAGGTTAAACTACTGTTTCAGTGCACAACAATTTTTTGAAAAGTCTTACTTCCTGAAAAGTGCTGATTTTGATAGGTACCTACTGGTCTTACACATATATAGTTTTGTTTGTACTGTATCACATAGGAACTCTGAGAAATAGACATTTATATGTTTACTGACAATAGCGTATTTAGTGAAGTTTATGTTTCGCATAAGCTATTAAATTCAACAGAATTAAAAGTGTTTTGCTCCTGATTTTCTTTTGTACTCAATGTCTGGTGCATCACGTTGCAGTGTCCAACAGTAGTCAGCAAGCATTGACTGATTCCAGTTGCCCTGGTATCGTCTCTCCATTGTAGCAATGTCCTGGTGAAACCTTTCACCGTGTTCATCGCTGACAGCACCGAGATTTGCGTTGGAATAAGTCCAAGTGCGTGGAGGAAATGAATCTTGAGTGACTTCATTGTCTTGTATGCTTTGAGAAGTTTGTCTACCAGCTGAATGGAATTTAGGGCTCTGTAATTGTCAACAATGTCTTTGAAGGCTTTCCAGGCAATTGTTTCCGGCCCAACTAACAGATCTTCAAACCGCTTGTCACTCATAACATGTCTGATATGGGGGTCAACAAAAGTGTCCTCTTTGATCTTGGCGTCAGTTATTCTTAGGAACATCTGTCTTAAATAATGAAAACCTTTGCCTTCCTTGTTCAGTGCTTTCTCGAAATTCTTCATTAGTCCCACTTTTATGTGAAGAGGAGGCAAAAATATCTTTGACGTGTCGACAAGCGATTCATGTGCCACATTTTTCTGTTCTGGAATTAACTTTTTACGGAGTGGCCAGTTCTGTCGAGAATAGTGCGACTCTTTGGTACAGCTGTCCCATTTACAGTATTTTGTATAGTCGAGCTGCAGTCCTAGTAACAGAGCAACGACTTTAAGATCTCCACAGATATTCCAGTTGTACCTGCTATACTGGACATGCTTCACAACAGTTCCGTATTCTCATACGTTTCTTTCATGTGTGCTGCATACCCAACAAGTACTGAAGGATAAACATTGCCATTGTGTAGCAGAACAGTTTTCAGGCTTAACATTGACGAATCAATGAAGAGACGCCACTCTTCCGGGTTGGGATCACAACCCAAGGCCGAGAACAATCCTTTAACGTCACAACAGAAACAGAGACTGTCGACTTGTTCAAAAAATGTGGTTATATCATGATGTCGGCCTCGAAACACAGAAATTTTCATACCTGGTGACAGCAAACACCATTCCTGCAGTTTCAAACCCAGCAGCTCGGCTTTTGATTTTGACGGACCCAAATCTCTGACCAAATTGTTCAATTCGGACTGTGTTATCAGATGTGGATCGCCTGACAAGCACAGTTCAAAATCTGGATCAATGTCACTGTCACTACCCTGAATTGCAGTTTCTTCATCTGGTTCGTCTAAGGTCCAATCCTCTGGTGGTTTCGGAATTGAAAGAATGTCGTCATGTGGCACGGGTCTCATTGCTGAAGACAGATTAGGATATTCAATTGACTTCTTGTTTCTGGAAGAGAAACCAGACACATTAGTCAAACAGAAGTAACAGTCTGTCACATGGTCTTTCTGTTCTCGCAATATTATCGGAACAGCAAACGGTATCGTCTTTCACGTGACTCTGAGCCAGGCTCTCAGACTGACAGCACATGTCACACAGAAAATGTGAAGCGTCCATTCCATGTCTTGATCACCAGCTGAAATACAGATGATAAGCTTTCTTCACAAGAGCAGTCAACCAACGTCTCTGAGGCGCAAGTGTATATTCACCACAGATAGAGCAGAATGTATCACGGCTGTTACAACATTGACGAGAGACCAAAATGTCTATAGCATCAAGCTTACTTACTGTTATATTGCTACAGATACTATACTTTACTATACTGATACTATCCACACACACTGAATATCTATATAAACCAAATGAGCAGGATCGCTGTATGCAGGCCACCTTAATAGCATGTGGAGACAGCGTCAAGCTCGTTCAGACCGGCCCAGGATGTCAACTTCCACAGAACAGCTTCCAACCTGGACAGGCCTAAGCTACACAAACCGTAGTTGATAAGTCACTTACGGGAGCAAAAATGTTTGGAAACAAATATAAGAAAAAATCATGACAAAATGGAAACGCTACGTGATGGGTACATTTTGATGTAATATTTGCGATCAGCACCCAAAAATCTATAAGAAACACCCAACAGTGTTCAAGAAACAAAAGCTTTGTTGTGCAATGAAATAGTAAGAATACAAGGACCCAAGGTAGAAAAGACCTCCTTAAGAAGTCGAGGAGGGACATCATCAAGGGGGGAGCCAAATGGCTTCATACTGGAAACCAGCTGCTTTAAGAAGGGGAGAATGACAGAGTTGAAGTGGTCAAACACAGCCAAACAGGGTATTAAATGGACGGATCATGAGAAGGTGATGAAATGAGGGCCTTAGTGCTTACGGGGCCTTCAGCTGTATAGCGAGTGCCCAGACTCTGGAATGACCTACCGAAATTAAACAGGTCAGCTGACTCCATGAATTCTTTTAAAAAACAACTCCAAACTCATCTGTTCAGGAAGGCTTTTAGCTCTACTTGACTTTACTACCCTTCTTTCAGTTTACCTCCATGTCGAGATGTTCATGTAACCTGTGTGTGTGTGAGATCATCAGTTATGTTGTCTGTTAGGCTTTTTCTCTGAATTCACTGTCTTAATCTTCTTTATTTATTTATTTATCTGGTTTGTACAATCCTATATACTGTATACCCTGCCGTTCTATCTTAAAACTCTGTGAAGTGCTTTGAGCATGGGAAAGGCGCTATATAAATAAAATGTATTATTATAATTATTATTACAACCTTCTTCCAAAAAAAGTCAAGAGATTTCTTGCAAGTTTCCGTAGAGGCTTCCAGAGAGACTGGTTCATGAACATTAAGTATAGAACTCAATGTTTTAAAAAGTACACGGGAGTTGTGAGAGTTAGGGCCAATAACTTGATCTTGCAGCTTTCAAAACTTTCTGATAACAAAACCAACTCTCTCTCCAAATTTCAAAAGAAACCTGCAACCTGTCCATCTTCCAGCTCCGCTCAGCTCTCCTGCACTCATGTCTATAGGCTCAGGTATTAGTATTTAACCACGGCTCGGAGCTGCTGGGATTTAGTTGGAGCCACAGAGTCCAGAGCAGTTTGGCAAACAGAATTAAACTGAAGTGTTAGCTCCTCAGTATTGAAGACACCGAGGGCTGTGAGGTCACTTCATAATTAAAACAGCGGAGAACTGAATGGCAGTGGAAGATCGCAGTGACGAACAGGAGCGTACGGTTTAGCAAATTGACAGAGAGGAACAAAATCAAATAAATCGGGCATATGGTCTGAAAACACTGCATCACCAATTTCCAGATTAAGAACAGATACACCGAGAGAACAGACAAGATCCAATGTATGCCCGCGTTCCTGAGTAGGACCAGTTACAGACTGAATTAGACTAAAAGAGTCCATTAAATGTAAAAAGTCCTTTGCCAAAGGCTTCTCAGTACAACAGATATGAATATTAAAATCCCCGACAATTAAAACTTGGTCATATTGTCATCAGTTCAGCCAAGAAATCAGAGAAGTCACTTATACATATCCTTATTATACTCTGTTGGACGATAAGCCACCACACAGAGCAGCACAGGAGAATGACCCAACTCAAAAGACTCAGTTGAAAGCTGGAGAAAGAAACAGCTAGAGACCGCCATTTACAATCGAAGTTGGATTTGAAGACAATCACTAAACCTCCACCACGACCTGAGAACTGCAGGTAATTAAAATACGAGCAGCCACAAGGCAACAATTCAGAGAAGGCGCTGGACTCGCCGGGAGACAACCAGGTTTCAATACTGTCAAGAAACCCTTTGAGATAAACGATTTGTTCATTACAGATCTGGCGGTCACTATAGACCCATCCTGATGGGAGTGCGCCCCAAAGGGTGCAAATTCTGGAGATTCGCTCCTCGCCAGCACAGGTGAAGTGGGCAGGGGCACGGGGGTGGCATCAGTATGATCCGAAACAAAAACAGGTACAAGCCAGGAGTACACAGGGTCCCGGGAGTGTCCATGGTGAGACGTGAGGAGTCGACCTATTGAGCCAGAAAAGCTTTGGGAGATCGAGGCAAACAGGCCTATAACTTCACCAACCGTCCAACGCGTTTACCTCGGCGTATGTGACGCTTCCTCCAGCGAGGTGGACCTGGAGCAAGGTAGAGGAATGCCGGTATTCCAGGTAGGAGCTGGGGAGGAGGAAAATCTCGTCCTACATTGTCCAACTGTACAAGTTTTACAGCAGACAAACGAAGCTCCCGAAGTGTTTGTTGATCATACACCAGTAGTGAGTTGACATTTTGCATGACACACAAAAATAACAGCAAAGACAGAAGCAAAATAGAGAGCAGTAAACGACATGCCACACAAACTGGTGCCATCCAAGTTATTTCTTTCTGACCTAATGAAGTGGCCGGTGAGTGTACAGTGAAGTCACAGCACATTCATCGTGTTGATTACAGTATATGAGCACAAAACATCGGATCCTTTATGTTCAGTGTTAGTGAATTCTTTTACTGTTAAGTGACACCTGAACCTTATGGTAGAGCATGTTTAAGAAGAAAGTTCTTTATACTTATTTCTTGCTACTTGGTGCAATCATTTTGTTCAGTAAACCCTCTGATTCCAAGCCGTATTAGAAAAATAAACTTACCTTTGAAACGTTGTGAAGATAATCGCACAAGTCAGCGGTGATTTCAAAGTTTCTGTTCAGATGATGCCTGACGAGGGCCTTTTCTTGATCTCACACTGCCACCTAGTGACTGCTTAATGAATAACACACATAAAACTAAATTTTAGAAATGACCCAAACAGAGTGAGTTAAGTACCCCTCATTTTCAATATTAGATCTCGAGACCCAAATTAAGCTCGACCTAACGGCTGCTAATGCCATTTTCTTATTTCCTTTTTATTTTGTATCATTTACACGTCTGGTGTAATAATCTCTAGAGGGTCCTGAACACCATCTTAAGTAAAATAAGTCTCAAAAAATCCCCTTCATTCCCCACAGCTAATGAAAATATCTTAACTGGATTCACATCACGGTGACGCACTGGTGCGCGACTGCATACGTTAACGAGGTGCATCTTAAATGTGCCAGTTAATCGCTAGAATTCGCCGTTGTCGGGAAATTCGTTTTCAACAAAGCGCTAAAATGAAGTGGTATAAAATAAAAGAGTGACAGAGAAAATTGGGAAACACTTATTTAAAAAAAGTTGAACGAAAGCAGTGTAGGAGCACGATACAATAATTTTTTGTCAAAAGGCGCTATATGGAGAATTTTTTTTCTTCTGCATTATTTCCGCAAGGATTTTCAATTAAAACAATACAGCTGATCTAACCTCTACTCATTTAGCTTCGAAAATTCAAAAATATTAACACGTGTTTTTTTTTTTTTTTTTTAATTTTGTAAACACCTTCAGCACCGTTTCTTTTGATTTATTTATTAGTACTTACTTAACGGGTCATTTCCAAACTTTACAAAGCCTCTCTTCAGAAATACTCATAGTTGTCACGTTTCTCTTCCTCTTTTCTTCCTTAATGTTCACTGATTAATTCCCTCATTAAATTAACAGACAGATCGCACCGCAGAGTGGTCACTTCTACACAGTTTTCGTTTGGACGTATCAGTCCGATGCCGTGACGTGCTGATTGCTCAGTTAAGCCACACGAGCAGAAGAAGTGCCGCCGACTGTCTGGGCTCCATTCTCGCGCCTTCTCAATGACGAGTCACGTGCGCCGTCGCCGATGATTTAAACCCGCGCGCGCTCTCGTTCACGTTGCGTTCTTGTTTCGCGCATTCACAGCATGGCGCGTTTGGATTGCTGTTGTTTTTGCTGGATGGTCTTGTGCATGTTTGCTGCTCGATTGGTGTCAGGGGACGTGTTTGTGACTAAGAAATGCGACGGTTTTAAGACGATGACGCTGTCATTTGATGGCTCTCCGACTGTTTTTCTTCAGAGTGAGTGCGGCTTGTTCTCGACCATTGGAACTTGTCCGTGTCTGTGTCTTGCGTGAGGTTTGCTCACGTATGTATTTGTATTCCTTAGAGACAAGGGGCGGACTGGTAAAGGTGACCAAAGATCTTCCAGGAATCGTTGTCCATGTAAAGTCTGGTCGCACTACACTAACGGTGCCTTTTTCTTCCCGGCACGGTTATGTGGCTGAGGAGGTGAGTACCGCCGACGCTTACAAGGCTTGAATAAAAACTGATCAACGGTGAGTCTTGAATTGCGATTTGAGTCTCTCCTTTGTCTCTTTAGAGTTCCCAGTATGTCGTGGTCCTTGCCTTTGGACATCCCTCTAATTGGAGAACCTTCACATGCCCTAAACTATGTATGCTTCTCTTTTTTTTTCTTTTTTTTTTTTTTTTTGTGGGTTTGCCCCTTAAGTGTCTCTCCCATCTTATAAATGTGATCTTTCACAGATCGGGTTCCTGCTCCTGTTTTTTTGGCTATAAACGCTGTTCCTGAGAGATGTGCAGTAGCAGAGAGTGAGAAGTTCCCTTGTGGAGGGTCTTCATCCATCACTCAAGTGGACTGTGAAGCCAACAACTGTTGCTACGATTCAAGCAGCAGCACCAGTCCATGCTACTATGCCAATGATGGTGAGTGGTTAGGGGGTGTGAGTGAGCAAAGGTGGCTGCTACTGGATATTCATGCTTGTTTGTTTTGTCCAGTGACTGTGCAGTGCACCCTGGATGGCCAGTTTGTGGTGGTGGTGTCTGAGAAGGTGACCCTTCCTCCCCTGGATCTTGGGTCCATCCAGTTGGTGGACAGCAGTTCCCCCAGCTGCAGCCCTGTGACCAGCCTGTCCAGCTTTGTCATGTACCAGTTTCCAGTCAGTGCCTGTGGCAGCACAGTTCAGGTGAGACTCCAAGGGGATGTGTAGGATTAGGGGGCTCTCCAGCTTGATCTTAATTCCTGAGTAATGAGAGGTCGTCTGTATTAGACCTGATGGCTTATGGTGGATGATCTAAAACTAGAGAATGAGGAATCTGCCCTAGTAAAGGGGATAAGGCTTGTCCTAATGTTGAACCTTACAAGCCGCAGAAGGACTTTTTTTTTTTTTTTTTTTTTTTTTTTTTTTTTTTGCTGATGATTTTGAAATGGAATCCCCACTCTGCACAGACTTCATGGTCCACAGTAATTTTAATGTCCCTGTTTCAGCTGGCTGGTGTCAATGTGACCTACCAGAACACCATGTCTGCTGCCATCACTGTGAGGACTGGTCCAGAGGGCTCCATCACCAGGGACAGTGTCTACAAGTAAGGCTTCTGAACCTGCTTCCTCTAACCCTAAATGTGCTCTACCTGCTATGATGTGGTGTTTCTCTCCTCAGGTTATTCTTCCAGTGCACCTACTCGGGAAGCCAGGATGTGCAAGTTGAGGCTGAGGTGTATACTGTGGTGCCACCTCTTCCAGTAGTAGAGCAAGGGCCATTTGACCTGGAATTGGTCATTGCAACAGGTAAAGTGTGGGGTGGGGTCAATGATCATGTGATTTTGCTTATTCACAATCCTGGTGGATTTGTAGTTCAGATGATCATGTAGTTGGGGTGTCCCATTTACACTAATGTTCCCTACATTCCATGGTCAGATTCCTCCTATGGCTCCTACTATGTGGATGCTGACTACCCAGTGACCAAAACTCTGAGGGATCCTGTGGCTGTGGAAGTGCACATCGTGAACAGGACTGACCCTAACCTTGTTCTGACTCTAGGGGACTGCTGGGTCACCCCAGGACCTTCTGCTTCTAGCCAGCCCCAGTGGAGCCTTCTGGTGAATGGGTAGGTGCCCCTCTGAGGCTGAGGGGGGGGGGGCTTGGCTGTTCAGTGCTAACTGGGGGTCTGTTTGTCCCAGGTGCCCATACACAGGTGACAACTATTTGACCACCTTGGTGACAGTGGACAGCACATCTGGAGTGGCCTACCCAAGTCATTACAAGAGATTTGTGTTTGAGATGTTTGCTTTTGTGGATCCTGTAGCTCAGCAAGCCTTGGCTGAAAAGGTGGGTTTTGTGGCAAAGGGGAATCCTGCCTTGTGGTCTTGCATGAAATACTCTGGAGTTGTGTATCCATACACCTCAGAGGACAGAAGCTGCTTTGCAGTTTAGGCTCCTTGTGATGTGTGGTGTCACCACTGTGTCCTTACTGTCTCTGTAGATCTTCATCTACTGTGTTGCTGCTGCCTGCTATCCCTCTGCCACAGACCCCTGTACTCAGAGCTGCCCTGTAAGAAGTGAGTAGCCCATGGCAGTTGGGTTTGGCTGTGGTGTCTGATTATAGAAAATGGTGTCTCTGAATAGCTTCAGTTACAAGGCACTGAATTAGAGTGATATAAGGACTGCTTGTCTCGTAGATACTGGGTGTGAAATCTGGTTGGCTGCCTTTAAGGATTTGGTGGGGGTGTGAAGCTAAACCCTACTACTTTATTTCAGGATCTGGCAGAGCTGCAGACAAGTTGGCACGAATTGCTTCATCCAGGAAGAATGTGCTCCTTTACAGTGGTCCAGTGGTCTTTGAGGCTGACCAGGTGACAACATCCAGGCTGGAGCAGGAAGGTAACAATCTGGATCCTCCTACTGGAGTAGGCCAGAGCTCTCCTCATGAGAGGGGGGGGGGAGAAATCAGCCAAACCCATTTGGTCTGTCTTCACTGTATGGCTTGGTGAGTAAATGTCCTTTCTCCCACAGACTCTCTCCCCACTGGATACCAGGGGTTGGTAGCTGCTGCTGCCATGTCGATGGTGGTCCTTGTTTTAGCTGTAGTTGCTTTGAGGCTGAACCAGCAGAAAGTGAATCTGAAATTTTAATAAAGGCTCTTTTACCTCAAATGGTTGGTGTCTACCTTGTCTTGTGCAAGTTAAATGTTAACCTGTGGGTCTAGGGTCCAAGTTCCATCTGTTGACTTAAGCTTCTTATGAAATGGGTGGTGACCTGCACTTCAGATGGACCCTCTTTGTTTCATCATTCATGGCTTGCCTCCTTTTCTTTGTTATCCCATTACCGCCCTTTGCCAAGTCTTCTCATGGATTGTCAGATGACCAGAGAAGTGCAGGACTGCCTTTATATTAAACTCTCGGTCTGTCTGAGCTACCCTCTATATCCTGAATAGCTCATTGAAACACATGGCTGCTTTTGAGCTTCATACTGGTGCTGTCACCCATTGGCTAAGGAAATGTGCCAGGGTCGCTGCTTTTAGCATTGGCATAGCTTGATTGCATCAATGATCAGGGGCATGTGTGTTTGTTCCCCCAGTCCCCTCACTAGGCCCTATCATCCAGTCCTGTTTTCTTTATCAGTGCTAGGGTGCAGAAATGTACCTGGCATGTCATTGAATGACTTGCATCTGCTACATGTCTGTTATGCAACCAGCTGAAAAGAACCACCAGTGAAGTTTTGTTTGAGCTCCATTTTCTTTAGCACACCATCTCTTTTCAGCTTGGCTCATTTGCCTAAAACCCAACATGTGCCTATTCAACCTTTTTTGGATGGCGATAGGTGACTACCTGTCCTTCCATGGCCATGCTGAAACATTTCCTCATTCTTGAAGACTCACTCTCTCTAAATACAACAGGAAGGTGAGATCATACCTGACAGTCTTGTATTTGGTTTTTATTGTGGGTTCCAATAACTCAGTGACATGGTTTTTTGGGGGGAAAAGAGTAACTCTTTACTCGAACAGTCCTAAACATGTACAACAACTTCTGCAAAAACACCACCAAATCCTCTTAACACTTCCTGTATGTAAATTTAAGACATTACTATTGAGTTCACGGATCAGCATCAATTACATCTTTCTTTATAAACTCTGAAGACTAATTTCTTAAAATGGTATCAACATGTTTTCAGTATTAAATTTCACTATTTCAAATTATGTACAACAGCTGGCACCCAAGTATTTTAAGATGGCTCAGTCTGTCGGGGCCTTTCCTGTGAAAAGCAGATTTCCCAAGTTGTTCCTTTTTAAATTTTCTTCCACAACATTCTCCTGCTCATTATTCAAATATTCCTGCTGCTTAAAATTTGTTTCCTTCAGAAGATACGGTCAATTCCTCTGTATTGCTCTGCCTCCTTTGGCTTGTATATGGTAAGATCTGGGTTGCACTTCTTTTATTACAGTCCCTTTTTTGTGTCCATGTGTTCACTTTTGAATCTTTCACTGTCTCCTTCACAACTGTTGTGCTTCTCTGTCAAAATACATCTTTTATTCAGTTCTTTAAACTGTCTCATCTCCTCACCATCCTGTCTGTTTCAAAAGCTCATCTTTAACTGGCAGATTGGAACGAATATGTCGACTCGGTAGGAGATAAGCTGGTGAACAGCCACATTCTAGTGGTGACCTGCGATATGCTAAAAGAGCCTTATAAAAATCACCTGCACTATCCATTGCTTTGCACATTGAGTTTTTTTTAACAATGCCCACAGACTTTTCTAGTAGACTATTGGATTGCAGAAAATGAGGACTTAGACATATTATGAAAAAATTCCCAGCTATCTGCACTGGCTTTAAAATTTGCGTTGGAAAATTGTGGACCGTTGTCTGTAAAAATGTCCTCCGCCACACCATCCCTTGAAAATATGGATTTCATGTACACGATGACATTCTCTGCTGTTGCTTTACTCAACCCACATACGCTCACCTAAAGGATTATTAGGAACACCATACTAATACGGTGTTTGACCCCCTTTTGCCTTCAGAACTGCCTTAATTCTACGTGGCATTGATTCAACAAGGTGCTGAAAGCATTCTTTAGAAATGTTGGCCCATATTGATAGGATAGCATCTTGCAGTTGATGGAGATTTGTGGGATGCACATCCAGGGCACGAAGCTCCCGTTCCACCACATCCCAAAGATGCTCTATTGGGTTGAGATTTGGTGACTGTGGGGGCCATTTTAGTACAGTGAACTCATTGTCATGTTCAAGAAACCAATCTGAAATGATTCGAGCTTTGTGACATGGTGCATTATCCTGCTGGAAGTAGCCATCAGAGGATGGGTACATGGTGGTCATGAAGGGATGGACATGGTCAGAAACAATGCTCAGGTAGCCCGTGGCATTTAAACGATGCCCAATTGGCACTAAGGGGCCTAAAGTGTGCCAAGAAAACATCCCCCACACCATTACACCACCACCACCAGCCTGCACAGTGGTAACAAGGCATGATGGATCCATGTTCTCATTCTGTTTACGCCAAATTCTGACTCTACCTTTTGAATGTCTCGACAGAAATCGAGACTCATCAGACCAGGCAACATTTTTCCAGTTTTCAGCTGTCCAATTTTTGTGAGCTTGTGCAAATTGTAGCCTCTTTTTCCTATTTGTAGTGGAGATGAGTGGTACCCGGTGGGGTCTTCTGCTGTTGTAGCCCATCCACCTCAAGGTTGTGCGTGAAAATCCCAGTAACTGAGCAGATTGTGAAATACTCAGACCGGCCCGTCTGGCACCAACAACCATGCCACGCTCAAAATTGCTTAAATCACCTTTCTTTCCCATTCTGACATTCAGTTTGGAGTTCAGGAGATTGTCTTGACCAGGACCACACCCCTAAATGCATTGAAGCAACTGTGATTGGTTGATTAGATAATTGCATTAATGAGAAATTGAACAGGTGTTCCCAATAATCCTTTAGGTGAGTGTATGAGCACAGTGAAGGTGTTGATACTTCCATGGATGATATCATTACATATGGGGAGCTAACAAAGAAACATGATGTGAGACTCGGAAAGGTATTTGAGAGATACACGTAGAACCAATTTAAAGCTGAATAAAAGCAAATGTAAAAAAGGGGTGTCTGAACTGACATTTCTAGACGATACAATCAGCAGTAGGGGTGTCCTTCCTGAGCCAATGAAAGGGTCAGCTGTTGAAAATATGCAAAAACCACAAAGTAAAAAAAGGATGTTCAGAGGTTTATCGGAATGACTCATTATATGGGAAAATTCATACCCAACCTTTCTGAAGAAATAGCTCCACTAAGAAGGCTAACTGAAAAGAAAAACAAGTGGGAACAGAATCACAAGCAATAAAGGGCATGCCAACATTTAAAGAAGGTACTTAGAAAAGAACCAGTACTGAAATTTTATGATCTGGCAAGACCAGTTACAATTTCATCTGATGCATCTCAAACAGGTCTGGGAGCCATTTTACTTCAGAAATACGATAACTGGCAACCAGTGGCATATGCATCTCGCTCTATGACAGGTGAAGAAACCAGATATGCCCAAATAGAAAAAGAGCTGCTGAGCATTGTGTTCGCATGTAATAGATTTCATCAGTTTGTTGCAAGACAACTGGTCATAGTAGAAACCGATCATAAGCCATTAATATCGTTATTTGTAAAACCCTTCAATGAATGACCATTACAAATTCAAAGGATGATGATCAAGCTAAATGTTGTATATACACCGGGAAAGCAGACAGTATACAGGTGGCGCAGTGGTAGTGCTGCTGCTGCTTTGCAGTAAGGAGACTGTGGAAGATTATGGGTTCGCTTCCCGGTTCCTCCCTGTGTGGATAATGCTTTGAGTACTGAGAAAAGCGCTTTATAAATGTAATGAATTATTTACTACTAGGCTGACCCGCCTTTTAAGGCGACCGACTTTTAAGTTGACCATTTCTTAAGGCAATTCAATATGTAGATCAATTTGATATTTTATACAAACTCATTAATTTGGTTATATTGCATTTGAGCGGTATTACTTTAATACTCGTAGTTTCTGTTATTTTTGTGATGAAATGTAAACTTTTTTTCTATATTGAGGTCGCCCTTTTGAACCCCCCTGATATTTACTATGCGGTGAGGCATTTGTACTCCATCAACATTAATTATTTCCAGAGACATAATTTTGTCTATTTTTCCAGCGCATCGCGCACAAAAGCAAGGGAACGATGGGGACTGAAGGACAATCCTGACCGCTTTTATATAGTAAGAAAGAAGAAGAAGATATGGCACAGTCTGGAGTAGAAAATCATCTTTTACCTGGAAAAACGTAACTACAAATCCCATCGTGCATTGCAAAATGGACGGGGCGTGTGTGAAACTCCGCGCCTGCGTAGCACTCACGGGACGGAAGGACAACTGACCGCTTTTATATAGAAGGATTACAGCAGATACACTGTCCAGAGCAGCTGATCCAAAGTCTCCACCTGATCATCAAGTATGTGAAGATATCCAGGCAGATGTTAACCTGATGACAGAAGCTCTACTTGTAGCAAATGCATCTAATTAGGCAGGAGACTGAGAAAGATAGGATGCTGATGCAGGTGGTAAATGCTATAGTAACTGGTCAGCCTAAAGAGACTGTGGTATGGATCTTAGTGAGTATTGGAACTACAGGGTTGAATTGACAGATATTGATGGTATTTTATACAAGGGCAGTAAAATAGAGATTCCAAGAAGATTAAGAAAAGACATGCTAAAAAAAATTCATGAAGGGCACCTGGGAGTTGAGAAATGTAAGAGAAGGGCTTGTGAAGTAATGTAGTCGGCCAAGAATAAACCAAGACATTTGAGATGAGGTGTCAAGTTGACCAACATGAATTCAGTACCAGCCCAACGATCCCACTAAAACCACAGCCTGTACCTCAGAGACCTTACAAAAGATAGGTGCTGACCTTTGAACTTGTGACCAGGATTATATTATTGTAATGGATTATTACTCCTTGTATCCAGAAGTACACTCACCTAAAGGATTATTAGGAACACCTGTTCAATTTCTCATTAATGCAATTATCTAATCAACCAATCACATGGCAGTTGCTTCAATGCATTTAGGGGTGTGGTCCTGGTCAAGACAATCTCCTGAACTCCAAACTGAATGTCAGAATGGGAAAGAAAGGTGATTTCAGCAATTTTGAGCGTGGCATGGTTGTTGGTGCCAGACGGGCCGGTCTGAGTATTTCACAATCTGCTCAGTTACTGGGATTTTCACGCACAACCATTTCTAGGGTTTACAAAGAATGGTGTGAAAAGGGAAAAACATCCAGTATGCGGCAGTCCTGTGGGCGAAAATGCCTTGTTGATGCTAGAGGTCAGAGGAGAATGGGCCGACTGATTCAAGCTGATAGAAGAGCAACTTTGACTGAAATAACCACTCGTTACAGCCGAGGTATGCAGCAAAGCATTTGTGAAGCCACAACACGCACAACCTTGAGGCGGATGGGCTACAACAGCAGAAGACCCCACCGGGTACCACTCATCTCCACTACAAATAGGAAAAAGAGGCTACAATTTGCACGAGCTCATCAAAATTGGACAGTTGAAGACTGGAAAAATGTTGCCTGGTCTGATGAGTCTCGATTTCTGTTGAGACATTCAAATGGTAGAGTCAGAATTTGGCGTAAACAGAATGAGAACATGGATCCATCATGCCTTGTTACCACTGTGCAGGCTGGTGGTGGCGGTGTAATGGTGTGGGGGATGTTTTCTTGGCACACTTTAGGCCCCTTAGTGCCAATTGGGCATCGTTTAAATGCCACGGGCTACCTGAGCATTGTTTCTGACCATGTCCATCCCTTCATGACCACCATGTACCCATCCTCTGATGGCTACTTCCAGCAGGATAATGCACCATGTCACAAAGCTCGAATCATTTCAAATTGGTTTCTTGAACATGACAATGAGTTCACTGTACTAAAATGGCCCCCACAGTCACCAGATCTCAACCCAATAGAGCATCTTTGGGATGTGGTGGAACGGGAGCTTCGTGCCCTGGATGTGCATCCCACAAATCTCCATCAACTGCAAGATGCTATCCTATCAATATGGGCCAAAATTTCTAAAGAATGCTTTCAGCAACTTGTTGAATCAATGCCACGTAGAATTAAGGCAGTTCTGAAGGCGAAAGGGGGTCAAACACTGTATTAGTATGGTGTTCCTAATAATCCTTTAGGTGAGTGTATATCATATGTAGAGTTTTATAGTATACCTCTCGTGCAGAAGCAATCCCAAAAAGAAGTCTCAAAAACTGGTATCTTGCAAAAGGGGCATTGAAAGTGCACAGATTTGCATGGGCATCATCCAATTTTAGCTGCCAAAATCCTGAAGGTGCATCCAGTTTACTAAAATAGCTGGCATTTGCAAATTGAGACATTATTTCTTCACATGTTGGGAGTTTAAAATGCTCTCTCTTAATTGCTCTATTCAGATCTCTTGGATCCAGGCAAATTCTTAAAATTCCATCTTTCTAGTCTACAATTACTAAAGAATCAACCCGTTCAGTTGGAGTATCTACTTTCTCAATTACTCCTAGGTGTGCCATTCTGTCAAGCTCAGCTTTTAAAGGTTCTATCATAGAAAATGGAACTTTTCTGCAAGGATGGATGATGGGAGGTGTATTTCTGTCAATTTTTATAGTGTGCTCTCCTAGGAGACATCCTATTCCTTTATACAAATCACTGTATTCTTCTACCAGCGGATCATAATCAGGGTTTTCACTTTCAAGGACTAAAACTCTCTTCTCTCATAAGCAGTTAAACCCAATCTTTTGGCACGCTAATAAAAGTTAACATGTGCCCTGTGCCCTTATATGTCACCTTTGCCACACATTTTCCTATTACACCATCTAACCTCTGCTCCTTAGTGACAAGCTGACAGAGATGGGAGTAGATTCACACCTGGTGGCATGGATCGTGGACTATCTTACAGACAGACCTCAGTATGTGTGTCTTGGAAACTGCAGGTCTGACATTATGGTCAACAGCACAGGAACGCAGCAGGGGACTGTACTTTCTCCAGTCCTGTTCGGCCAACATACATCGGACTTCTAATACGACTCGGAGTCCTGCCACGTGCAAAAGTTGGCTGACGACACTGCGATCATGGGCTGCATCAGGAGTGGGCAGGAGGAGGAGTACAGGAACCTAATCAAGGACTTTGTTAAATGGTGCGACTCAAACCACTTACACCTGAACACCAGCAAGAACAAGGAGCTGGTGGTGGATTTTAGGAGGACAAGGCCCCTTATGGACCCCATGATCATCAGAGGTGACTGTGCAGACCTATAAATACCTGGGAGTGCAGCTGGATGATAAACTGGACTGGACTGCCAATACTGATGCTCTGTGTAAGAGAGGACAGAGCAGACTATACTTCCTTAGAAGACTGGCATCCTTCAACATCGGCAATAAGATGCTGCAGATGTTCTATCAGATGGTTGAGGTGAGCGCCCTCTTCTACATGGTGGTGTGCTGGGGAGGCAGCATAAAGAAGAGGGACACCTCACACCTTGACAAACTGGTGAGGAAGGCAGGCTCTATTGTAGGCACGGAGCTGGACAGTTTGACATCCGTGGCAGAGCGACGGGCGCTGAGCAGACTCCTGTCAATCATGGAGAATCCACTGCATCCACTGAACAGGATCATCTCCAGACAAAGGAGCAGCTTCAGCAACAGACAGACTGCTGTCACCGTCCTGCTCCACTGACAGACTGAGGAGACCCCACACTATGCGACTCTTCTGTCTTTTATACCTGCATTTTTATTACTATTTAATTTAATATTGTTTTTTATATCGGTATACTGCTGCTGGATTATGTGAACTTCCCCTTGGGATTAATAAAGTATCTATCTATCTAACTATCTATCAGCATCTGCATGACCTGTTACTTTCACATGTGCATTATGTAGTTTTGGTCTTGGCTTCAAAGCATTAAATACATTCTCTGAAATAACAGTAACTTGTGCTCCAGTGTCCAGCTTAAACAAAACAGTTACACCATTCACTTGCAAAGGAATGGCCCAATCTTTTCCATTTTGTCCTTTCTCTGACAAGACATTTACAAAGAATTCTTCTATTTCTGTTTCTGTAACACTATTCACTTTACTTTGCTGTTCTTGTTTTCTACAGCATCATGCAAAATGGTTATGGATATAATGAGGTTATTAGAAATAAACTTGATGCATTAGAATTAAAAGTCAAGATGGAGGTAAAGAATTTAGGGGTACCTGTTGACTCTGACCTGAATTTTAAATCACATATTAATCAGATCACTAGGACAGCATTTTTTCACTTGAGAAATATAGCAAAAGTTAGACCTCTTATATCATTGAAAGATGCTGAGAAATGAGTTCACGCATTTGTTTTCAGTCGACTAGATTACTGTAACGCACTCCTCTCAGGACCACTCAAAAAAAGACATCAATCAATTACAACGAGTGCAGAATGGAGCTGCTAGAATCCTAACTAGGAAAAGAAAATCCGAGCACATCACCCCAGTCTGGGCGTCACTACACTGGTTACCGGTGCCATTTAGAATTGACTTTAAAATACTGCTTATGGTTTACAAAGCCTTAAATAATCTGTTCCATCTAATATATATATATATATACCTTATATTCCAAATCGTAACCTTAGATCTTCAAATGAGTGTCTGCTTAGAATTCAAAAAAGCTAAACTTAAAAGAAGTGGTGAGGTGGGTGGCCTTCTGCTGTTATGCACCTCAAATCTGAAATAGCCTGCCAATAGGAATTCACCAGGCTGATACGGTGGAGCACTTTAAAAAACTGCTAAAAACTCATTACTTTAACATGGCCTTCTCATAACTTCATTTTAATTTAATCCTGATGCTCTGTATATTTAATTTATTATCATAACTATTCATGGTGGCTTTAAAATCCGTACTGACCCCTACTCTCTCTTCTGTTTCTTTTCCCGGTTTTCTGTGGTGGCGACCTGCACCACCACCACCTGATCAAAGCACCGTGATGTTCCTACATTGATGGATTAAAAGCCAGAAGTCTACATGACCATCATCATCAAGTCCTTCCATGAGAACCCTAAATACAAAGAGGACTGTTTCATTTATGTTAGGTAGAATGCCTAGAGGGGGCTGGGTGGTCTCGTGGCCTTAAAACCCCTGCAGATTTTATTTTTTTTCTCTCCAGCTGTCTGGAGTTTTTTTTTTTTTTTCTGTCTTCTCTGGCCATCGGACCTTACTCTTATTCTATGTTAATTAGTGTTGTCTTATTCTAATTCTTACTTTGTGTTTTATTTCTCTTTCCTTCATCATCATGTAAAGCACTTTGAGCTACATTATTTGTATGAAAATGTGCTATAGAAATAAATGTTGTTGTTATTCTGGCCACAGTTATTGCAGGTCTTACCATAGGCTGGGCACTTCTTTGGTGTATGCAGCGTTCCACATCAATTACACTTTGAGCGATACTTTCTGTCTGCCTCATTTCTGGAACTTTCTGTTCGTGTCGCTTTCTTCACTTCGGACACCTTTGGTTTATCACGCTTTTTTAGAACATCTACAGTGCAGCTTTCACTTATCAGTTCTCTGGCTTGTGATTTTACCGTTTCAGCTAAAGCTTCCAGGCCTTGTTCTCTAAGCAGCCTCTCTCTTAGCGCATGATCGGGTATTCCACATTCAATTCTATCTTTGATCAAAGAGTCTGTAAGCTCACCAAATTTGCACATTTTGCTGCGGTTTCTCAGCTCCGTCACATACGGATCGATTGTTTCCCCAGCTTTCTGTATGCACGTAAAAAAAATCGATGTCTTCCGTACGTCATATTTCTTTTAGGTATACAATATGCCTCAAACTTGTCCATAATTGGTTTCAGTTTTAATTCGTCCCCATCGTCAAAGAAAAAATTATTATAAATTCCAAGTGCTTCATCCCCGACAACAGGTAAAAATAACGAAGCTTTCATTTTTTCAGCTTTACAATCTGCGTCAATTGCAGGCGAGTAGAGTTCAAAGCGCTGTTTGAATCTCCACCAGTTTTCATACATTACCTGTCAACTGAAGGGTTTGAACTTCCATTTCTTCTAAATTTTATTTATTCTTTTTGTGTCTTTTTTTTTCCAATTCCTTGTCTCAAACTGTCTTTTCCAAACCCACACTTCTGATACCATGTATTGCTTTTATTTCAGGGTCCAATAACTCAGCGAGACGTTTTTGGATAAGAGTAACTCTTTACACGAACAGTCCTAAACATGTACAACAACTTCTGCAAAAACAGCAAATCCTCTTACCACTTCCTGTATGTAAATTTAGACATTGCTATTAGCTGTCGAGTTCACAGATCACCATCAACTATCATTACAAGTCTGCAGCCCAACATCTGGACCAAGCTGTGCGCTGGTCACATCTGGACTACTGTAACTCTCTGCTGCTGGGAGTACTGGCCAGTGTTACCAGCTGCAGATTCCAAATTAAATGGCACATCTACTGTTGTGCCCTCCTCAGTTGGTTGGTGTTACACCACTTTAAGTCGCTACATTTGGTTTCCTTCAGCATTGAATACATTTACAGTGCATCCGGAAAGTATTCAGAGCGCATCACTTTTTCCACATTTTGTTATGTTACAGCCTTATTCCAAAATGGATTAAATTCATTTTTTTCCTCAGAATTCTACACACAACACCCTATAATGACAACTTGAAAAAAGTTTACTTGAGGTTTTTGCAAATTTATTAAAAACTAGCAAGATACCCGCGCTTCACAGCGGAGAAGTAGTGTGTTAAAGAAGTTATGAAAAAGAAAAGGAAACATTTTAAAAATAACGTAACATGATTGTCAATGTCATTGTTTTGTGAGTGTTATGAGTGTTGAAGTCATCAAGGATTTGATTATCATTATTTCTTTCAATCAGGTTCGTATTTGGAGGACGTGTTGTGTTCAAGTTACATTCGGTGTTTGTCAATCGTTGTAAAGATAACAGGTTTCATTCATCGAAGTGTTCACTACGCAAATCGCTACTCGTGAATCTAAGATGTTTAACAGGCATTCCCAGTATCAAATTGTGGATTTGCCTGTGAATATTTAGTGGCAGCGTGTCTATGAACGTAATTTAAACTTACAGTAAGCTTTACACCTTGCTTTCCTATTGATATGTCTACAAAGGCTTGTTCAGATTCAGAGGGTTGTTCCTTTCTTACTGCGTCAATAAACAGCTCGTCTTCCTCTTTATCTGAGACCTGACACACTGCATGAACGGGTTTACCTTTCCCAGTCCTGCAAAGTCAGTTCACATGAGCTGCTCAGAGTACATGCATCGAAGGTTCTCAGCTGTGCTTGTGCTATCTCGTGCGATCTTGTGATGTCCACGGCTTTATTTAATGTTAGCTAAGACCCGGCACTTTTCTCTCAAAATTTAATCTCGCACTTTTGCTAAGTTTGTGCCAAACACTAGTCTATCCATGACCATCTCATCTTCGTTTGCATAAGCACAGTTCATCACCAGTGAATATTTAGCGGCAGTGTTTCTATTGGATTGCCGCTGACGGATGGCCTTATATGGGCAGGCACTCAATTATGTGGGAGGTGTGACGATGAGGGACGCAACTCCGGCTCACACGGCGACTGAGCTGCAGGCTATTGCCGTATATATGTACGTAAGTAGGTTCCAGTTATGACCATTAGGCGTAGAATTTCTAAATGAAACCTGCCTAACATTTGTAAGTAAGCTGTAAGGAATGAGCCTGCCAAATTTCAGCCTTCTACCTACACGGGAAGTTGGAGAATTAGTGATGAGTGAGTGAGTGAGTGAGTGAGTGAGTCAGTCAGTCAGTCAGTCAGTCAGTCAGTCAGTCAGTCAGTCAGTGAGGGCTTTGCCTTTCATTAGTATAGATAAAAAAACTGAGAAATCCCATGTCCATAAGTATTCACAACCTTTGCTCAATACTTTGTCGATGCACCTTTGGCAGCAATTCCAGCCTCAAGTCTTTTTGAATATGATGTCACAAGCTTGGCATACCTATCCTTGGCCAGTTTCGCCCATTCCTCTTTGCAGCACCTCTCAAGCTCCATCAGGTTGGAGCATCAGTGCACAGCCATTTTAAGATCTCTCCAGAGATGTTCAATCGGATTTAAGTCTGGGCTCTGGCTGGGCCCCTCAAGGACATTCACAGAGTTGTCCTGAAGCCACTCCTTTGATATCTTGGCTGTGTGCTTAGGGTCGTTGTCCTGCTGAAAGATGAACCGTCGCCCCAGTCTGAGGTCATGAGTGCTCTGGAGCAGGTTTTCATCCAGGATGTCTCTGTACATTGCTGCAGTCATCTTTCCCTTTATCCTGACTAGTCTCCCAGTTCCATCCCCACAGCATGATGCTGCCACCACCATGCTTCACTGTAGGGATGGTATTGGCTTGGTGATGAGTAGTGCCTGGTTTCCTCCAAACGTGACGCCTGTCATTCACACCAAAGAGTTCAATCTTTGTCTCATCAGACCAGAGAATTTTGTCTCTCATGGTCTGAGAGTCCTTCAGGTGCCTTTTGACCAACTCCCGGTGGGCTGCCATGTGCCTTTTAATAAGGAGTGGCTTCCGTCTGGCCACTCTACCATACAGGCCTGATTGGTGGATTGCTGCAGAGATGGTTGTCCTTCTGGAAGGTTCTCCTCTCTCCACAGTGGACCTCTGGAGCTCTGACAGAGTGACCATTGGGTTCTTGGTCACCTCCCTGACTAAGGCCCTTCTCCCTCGATCGCTCAGTTTAGATGACTGGCCAGCTCTAGGAAGAGTCCTGGTGGTTTCGAACTTCTTCCACTTACGGATGATGGAGGCCACTGTGCTCATTGGGACATTGAAAGCAGCAGAAATGTTTCTGTAACCTTCCCCAGATTTGTGCCTTGAGACAATCCTGTCTCGGAGGTCTACAGACAATTCCTTTGACTTCATGCTTGGTTTGTGCTTTGACATGAACTGTCAACTGTGGGACCTTCTATAGACAGGTGTGTGCCTTTCCAAATCATGTCCAATCAACTGAATTTACCACAGGTGGACTCCAATTAAACATCTCAAGGATGATCAGGGGAAACAGGATGCACCTGAGCTCAATTTGGAGCTTCATGGCAAAGGCTGTGAATACTTACGGACATGTGCTTTCTCAATTATTTTATTTTTAATAAATTTGCAAAAACCTCAAGTAAACTTTTTTCACGTTGTCATTATGGTGTGTTGTATGTAGAATTCTGAGGAAAAAAACTAATTTAATCCATTTTGGAATAAGGCTGTAACATAACAAAATGTGGAAAAAGTGATGCGCTGTGAATACTTTCCAGATGCACTGTAAATTCTTGATTGTCTACAGCACAGTCAATGGGTCATCTACAGAGGGTCTCAAAAACCTCCTCTCCTTAAAGAATTGCAAGTGAAATGTTCAGTAAGATCCACTTCTGTTTTCCAAGTCCAATTAAGTGCAAATGTAGCACTGCTTTGAGCCATCGCAATCTCCCTGTTAATGCTACTTGTCAAGTGGGTCTGACCGAAGAAAAATCCACGGGGGAACCAAAGACTGGGGTCCCTCTTGGAGTTTCAGGCGAGTCATCCATGCATATTACAGAGGAAAATGGTAGGCACTAGGACATAGGTGATGATGCGCATGCTTATTGTCTTTATTTTGTATCCACCCTTCGTTTCTTAATCCACTAATGCAGAAGGAGGTCATGAGGATCCTGGAGCTGCCCCAGCAAACATCGGGCGCAAGGCTACGGTGTGCAAATCTGTTCATCTAACATCCAGATTACTATGGCGTCATTCACAGAGGAAACCCTGAAGCTGTGTGGGCTCACATCCCACTGCTGTCACCACTTTGTGACCATGAGCAAGTGACTGTACCTGCCTGAGCTCCAATTGGAAAATAAAAAATTCCCCGTGTGACAGTAAAATTGGCATCGCTAGCTTTTGCACTTGTTAGGAGAATGACACATTTTATATAAATAGGCTACCTGTTCATTTAGCGCCAAAGCTGTCCAGCCAATGAAACGCGGTGTGAAGCACTAATGACGTTCAAAGCTTTAAACGTCATGGGTCACGTGACAGAGGTGTTTGGACACAGTGATTTGAGTTACTTTGCTTCAGATTGACTGGCACAAGTTTCGAAGCTTCCGTATCATTTTCCCATCTCTAGCGCTTTTCCATACCCTTGTTAATGCTGCTTGTTGGTTGTTGTTGTGGTAAACAGTAACTCAAATTAGCAGTCGTTATAAATGAGGTATGCAGAAGTGCATCTCAGAATGCACAACATGTTGAGCCTTGAAGCGGGTGGACTACAGCAGAAAGAGACCACATCAGATGCCACTTCTGTCAGCTAAGAATGGGCCACTGAGGCTACAATTGACACATGGGGCTCACCAAAACTGGACAACAGATGACTGGAAAAATGTCGCCTGGTCTGACGAGTCTCAATTTCTGATGGTCCGATCAACAGCATGAAAGCAGCGATCAACCCTGCTTTGTATCAACGGTTCAGACAGGTGATGGTGCGGGGGGATATTCTCTTGGCACACTTTGGGCCATGTTGCAAAGCACAAATCATCTCCAACTGGTTTCCTGAACATTAAAAGGAGTTCATGTAACTCAAGTGGCCTCCACATTCACCAGATCTCAGTCCAGTAGAGCACCTTAGGGGTGCATTGGAATGGAAGATTCGTATCGTGGATGTGCAGCTGACTAACCCACAGCACTAAGTGATGTCAATATGGAGGCAAGTCCCCAAGGAATGTTTGCAGCACCTTGTTGAATCCACGCCATGAAGAATTACGGCAGTTCTGAAGGCAAAAGGGGGTCCAACCAGTTACTAGCAAGCTTTATTTTATTTATTTATTTATAAAGCACTTTATAAAAAGTGACTAAGGCTGACCAAAGTGCTATACAATAAAAACCCAACATATCGGACAAACATTAACCAAAGGGTAAAAGAAACAGAAACATTAACCCAGTATGATATGTTAACTGTCTGTGCACTTTTAATTATAAATCTCTTCAGCTCTTATGTGTTTCAAGGCCAGGAAGTAAAAATGCGTTTTTAAATAAGATTTAAAGACAGCGAGTGAAGGAGCCTGCCTAACATGCAATGGCAAATCATTCCGGAGTTTTGGAGTTGCAACTGAAAAAACTTGATCACCTCGAAGTTTGCGTTGAATCTTAGGAGCACATAGAAGTGTCTGTTCTGCTGACCTGAGAGAGTGAGACAGTACATAAGGGTGCAGCAGTTCCGACAAATAAAATGGGGCACAACCATTAAAGGATTTAAAAACAAATACAAGGATCTAAAAATTGATTCGAAAATGAACAAAAGAAACTGAAGAACTCAAATCAAGACATCATTACTATGAAAATGGAAAGAAAGTTAATAAGCTTTTAGCTCAACAAATCCACAAGCAAGAAGTTCGCAATACAATCCCAGCAATCACCAACACAAATGGAGACAAAAGTATTGACCATAAAAATATAATGCACACATATAGTGACCATTGTAACTCTTTATATTCTACTGAGTTCAAAGAAGATAAAACACAATCTAATGCATTTTTGGATGCATTACAGATACCACAAATAGATACTTTTAGTGCTGAAGGTTCATCCAATTCAGAATCAGAATTTTATCAGAATTACTAGATGCTATAAGGTCACTTAAGAGTGGTAAAGCAGCAGGCCCTGATGGCTACCCTGTCGAATTTTATAAGAAATTCTCCACTCAGCTAGCTCCCCTCTTATTAGAAAAATTTACAAAAGCTAGAGACAATCAAATTCTAAATCAAACATTTCTCCAAGCATTAATCACTGTCTTTCCTAAATAAAATAAGAATGTATTACAATGTGCATCCTACAGACCAATTTCCCTTCTGAATAATGATGTTAAGATTCTCTCCAGAGTCCTAGCTAGAAGGATAGAGAAAGTGCTGCCTTCGGTAATATCACAAGATCAAACTGGATTTATTAAAAGCACACACTTAGCTTCCAGCCTTTGACGCCTGTTTAATGCAATATATTCACCCACAAAGTCAAACATACCAGAGATGGATGTAGAAAAAGCAATTGATATGGCTGAATGGAACTACCTTTTCACTACGTTGGAGAAATTTGGGTTAGGCCCGAACATATGTGCATGGATCAAACTACTGTATATCAATCCAGAAGCTTCAGTTTGTATCAACAACATTAATTCAGACTAATAATAATACTTTGCATTTATATAGTGCTTTTCTCACTACTCAAAGCGCTCAGAAATTGCAGGTTAAGGGCCTTGTTCAAGGGCCCAACAGAGCAGAGTCCCTATTGGCATTTTTGGGATTCGAACCAGCAACCTTCTGATTGACAGTGCAGGTCCCTAGCCTCAGAGCCACCATTCCGCTTCCGCCTTCAAGACTACTTCAAACTAGAATGTGGTACCAGACAAGGATGCCCCTCGTCGCCACTGCTTTTTGCAATTGCCAATAAACCACTGGCAGTTCACTGTCGAAATGCTTATCAGATAAAGGGGATTATCAGAGAAGGACTTGAACATAAAATTTATCTCTATGCAGATGATATGGTACGGTATATATCAGACCCACAAAATACAGGGCCTGCAGTCCTAACAGCACTAACAGAATTTCAAAAGATTTCTGGTTTCTGAATTAATTTAACTAAAAGTATGCTCTTTCCAGTGAATTCTCAAGCACACAATATTAGTTTATCGCAGATCAGTTTAAATACCGAGGGGTAGACATCACAAGCAAACATAAAGCTCTTTATCAACAAAATTTCACCATCTGTATGGAAAAAAATGAAGCAAGACTTGTATAGATGATCAACCCTTCATCTTGCATTAGCTGGATTAATTAACATTGTTAAGATGAATATCCTCCCTAAGCTTCTCTTTTTCTTTCAAAACATTCCAATATACATCAATAGATTTTTAAGAAATTAGATTCAACCATAACCTCATTTATTTGCAACTTAAAACATCCACGTATCCAAAGAGCGACCCTACAAAGACCTAAGGCAGAAGGTGGCATGGCCCTACCTGACTTCCAATTTAATTACTGGGCAGCAAACATACAAGCTATAAAAACCTGGACATGGACACAAATAGATGAACACACGCCAGTTTGGTGTGCAATAGAAATAAAATCCTTCAGTACTTCTTTATATTCCCTATTTTGTGCCCCAATAAATGCAAGTTATTGCCAATATACCAAGAACCCAATTTTGCTTCACTCATTTAGAATATGGAACCAATGTAGGAAGCATTTCAAGACAGAGAAGCTTTTATCTGTGACATCTCCTCATGATAACCACCTTTATCCACCCTCGCAAACATATGCAGTTTTTAATGTCTATAAGACGTTTGGGATTAAATCACTTAGAGATCTGTACATAGACAACGTCATTGCATCCTACAGTATGAACAACTGCATTCCAAATGTAACTTTCCAGCAACACATTTCTTTCAGTATCTTCAAATTAGAAACTTTGAGCAATATCATAGAGGGAGGCGAGAAAAATTGGGCAGGTTCTGTTTAACAGTCTCGAGGACTCAGACAGCATTTCTGTAATATATAAAACCATTTTATAGTCCCTCCCTTTCAAAGATCCAAGAGGACAGTGGGAAAAGGATCTCTCACTCAACATCTCAGAAAAGGAGTGGAAGGTAGCAATGCAGAGAATTCAATCGAGCTCCATATGCGCAAAGCATACAATTATTCAACTCAAAATAATATATCGAGCATATCTGTCTTGCTTAAAACTGTCCAAAATGTTTCCGGGGCAAAATCCAACCTGCGAACACTGCAATCGAGCTCCAGCCTCACTGAGTCACATGATTTGGGCGGCCTGCACCAAATTAACATCATTCTGGACCAAACTCTTTAAATGCCTTTCAGACAGCCTGGGTGTCACAATCCCTCCTAACCCACTAACAGCTGTGTTTGGTGGGCTCACAGAGGGGCTTAAAGTGGAGAAGGACAAACAAGCTGTCATTGCCTTCACTACACTATTGGCACGCAGACTTATCTTGCTAAACTGGAAGAATCCTAACTCTCCTGTGTTAAGTCAGTGGGTAACTGATTTATATTATTTGAAATTTTTAAAAAATCAAATTCTCACTTAGAGGATCTTTGCAGAACTTTTTAAAAACCGGGCAGGATCTCATCAATAATATTTTAGAATAAGCTCTTAAAGGACTGAAGAGGCAGATTCTCTTCCCGTTTCTTTTTATTCTCCATTTATCTTTTTCTGCTTATTAAACTCATCATTTTTTTTTATGTTTACTAGCTTTAAGATTTACTCTGTTGGCCATGCTCTCTTTCTCAGGGGTGGGGGTTGATTTGTTTTCAATCCTATTTTTGTAATAATTGATCTATTTGTATGGAATGATTGCAATAAAATCAATAAAATTAAAAAAAGAAGAAACATAAACAAAGAAAATGAACTGGAAGCCAGTGAAGGGGAGCCAAAATTGGGGTAACGTGCTCACGCTTTCTTGTGCCATTTATAAATCGAGCAGGGGCATTGCACCAGCTGTAGGTGAGCGATGAAGGCCTGGCTAATTCCAAAAAGAAGTGTATTGCAGTCATCTAGAAGAGAGGTTATAAAAGTAGGTATCCCTGTTTCAAGGTTGCATTTAGACAAAACAGGCTTGATTTTTGACAGCCGCCTCAACTGGAAAAGCAAGAGTTTACCACTGTATTCACATGGCTATCGAGTTTTGAACTGGAATCCATTTTCACACCTAAATTTGTCATTATGGATTTCTCAAATGGACAAGTCGATTCAGGGGTTCCCGCTGGTGCCATTGGGCCTAAATAGCATGACCTTCCATCTTGTTCTCATTAAAATTTAGAAAATGTTATGCCATCCAACTCCTTATTTCAATAAGGCAATCAAGCATAGGCTGGACAGAACATGGACCAGGGTGCTTCAGAGGGAAATAAACCTGACAGTCTGCATAAAGATGAAAGGAAATACCATGCTTCTGGAAAATAGCACAAAATGTCAGCAGGTACAAGGAGAACAGACAAGGTCCCAGGATGGAGTCATGTGGTACCCTCCAGGGATGGGTAAAAGAGATGGAAGTAAAATCATCAATGCTGACACAAAAACATCTTTGTGAGGGATAGGACCTAAACCATTGAAGAGCTGAACCCATGATGCCCACCCAGTGCACCAGCCTGGAGATGAGGA
>JANRMT010062807.1:8070704-8102336 GCA_026402145.1 Polypterus bichir lapradei
CAGACTGAATTAGACTAAAAGAGTCCATTACATGTATAAAGTCCTTCACCAAACGCTTCTCAGTGCAACAAACATGGATATTAAAATCACCAACAATTAAAACTTGGTCATATTTTGTCATCAATTAAGCCAAGAAATCATTAAAGTCACTTTTACTTATCGTTCTTATACTTTGGTGTACGATAAGCCACCGCACAGAGCAGCACAGGAGAACGACCCAACTGAAAAAGAAGACTCAGTTCAAAGCTGGAGAAAGAAACAGCTAGAGACCGCCGTTTACAATCGAAGTTGGATTTGAAGACAATCGCTAAACCTCCACCAAGACCTGAGAACTGCGGGGAATTAAAATACGAGCAGCCACACGGCAACAATTCAGAGAAGGCGCTGGACTCACCGGGAGACAACCAGGTTTCAATACTGTCAAGAAATACTTTAAGTGTAAAGTTTTGTTCATTACAGATCTAGCGTTCACTGTAGACCCATCCTGATGGGAGCTGGGTCCAGAGCCGTAATAGCGAGCAGAGCGTGCCCCAAAGGCCGCAAATTCTGGAGATTCACTCCTCGCCAGCGCAGGTGAAGTGGGCAGAGGCACGGGATTGGCATCAGCATGATCCGAAACAAAAACAGGTACAAGCTAGGAGTCCTGGGAGTTTCCATGACACAGAAAGGTGAGGAGCCGACCTATTGAGCCAGAAAAGCTTTGGGAGATCGAGCCAAACAGGCCTATAACTTCACCAAACGTCCGCCGCGTTTACCTCGTCGTCTATGACGCTTCCTCCAGCGAGGTGGACCAGCAAGGTAGAGGAATGCCGGTATTCCAGATTGGAGTTGGGAAGGAGGAAAATCTCGTCCTCCGTTGTCCAACTGTACTAGTTTTACAGCAGACAAACGAAGATCCCGAAGTGTTCAGCGATCATACACCAGTAGTGAGTTGACATTTTGCATGACACACACAAAAATAACAGCAAATACATAAGCAAAATAGAGAGCGGTAGACGACATGCCACACTCACTGGCGCCATCCAAGTTATTTCTTTCGATGCCGGTGAGTGTATAGTGAAGTCACAGCACACCCATCGTGTTGATTACAGTATACGATCACAAAACATCGGATTCTTTATGAAAATACAAACATTTGAAAAATCAGTGTTAGTGAATTATTTTACTGTTAAGTGACACCTGAACCATATGGTAGAGCATGTTTAATAAGAAAGTTCTTTATACTTATTTCTTGCTACTTAGTGAAATAAGTTTGTTCAGTAAACCCTTTGATTCCGAGCTATATCAGAAAAATAAACTTACCTTTGAAACTTTGTGAAGATAATCGCACAAGTCAGCGGTGATTTCAAAGTTTCTATTTAGATTTTGCCTGGCGAGGGCCTTTTCTTAAACCCACACTGCCACCTAGTGACTGCTTAGAGAATAACACACTTTAAACCAAATGGTAGAAATGACCCAAACAGGGTAAGTTAAGTACCCTTCATTTTTCATATTAGATCTCAAGACTCAAAATAAGCTCGACCAAACGGCTGTTCATACCATTTTCTTATTTCTTTTTGTTTATTTTGTATCATTTGCACATGTCTGGTGTAAAAACCTCTAGAGGGTCCTGAACACCATCTTAAGTAAAATAAGTCTCAAAAAATCCCCTTTATTCCCCTCAGGTAATGAAAATATCTTAATGACTGGATTCAAAGCACATTAACGCACTGGTGCGCGACTGAATACGTTAACGAGGTGTATTATAAATTTGCCCGTTAATCGCTATTGGATTCGCCGTTGTCGGGAAACTCATCTCCAATAAAGTGCTTTCATGAAGTAGTATAAAATAAAAGAGAGACAGAGAAAATTGGGAAATAGTTGTTTAAAAAAAGTTGAACCAAAGCAGTGTAGGAGCACGATACATTTATTTTTTGTCAAAAGGCGCTATATGCATAATTTTTTTCTTCTACATCATTTCCGCAAGGATTTTCAATTAAAACAATACAGCTGATCTTTTAGTTTCGAAAATTCAAAAATATTAACACGTGTTTTTTTATTTTGCAAACACCTTCAGCAAGACCCCGTTTTTTCTGATTTATTTATTAGTACTTACTTAACGGGTCATTTCCAAACTTTACAAAGTCTCTCTTTAGAAATACTCGTAGTTGTCACGTTTCTCTTCCTCTTTTCTTCCTTGATGGTCACTGATTAATTCCCTCATTAAATTAACAGACAGATCGCCCCGCAGAGCGGTCACTTCTACACAGTTTTCGTTTGGACGTATCAGTCCGATGCAGTGACGTGCCGATTGCTCAATTAAGCTTCACGAGCAGAAGAAGTGCCGCCGACTATCTGTCTGAGCTCCATTCTCGCGCCTTCTCACGTGCGCCGTCGCCGATGATTTAAACCCGCACGCGCTCTCTCGTTCTTGTTGTGCTCATGTTTCGCACATTCACAGTATGGCGCGTTTGGATTGCGTGTGTCTGCTGCTCGATTTGTGTCAGGGGACGTGTTTGTGACTAAGACATGCGATCGTGTCAAGACGATGACGCTGTCATTTGATGGCTCTCCGACTGTTTTTCTTCAGAGTGAGTGCGGCTTGTTCTCGACCACTGGAACTTGTCCATTTGTGCGTCTTCAAGTAACGGTTGCTCACATATATATATTTGTATTTCTTAGAGACAAGGGGCGGACTGGTAAAGGTGACCAAATATCTCCCAGGAATCGTTTTCTATGTAACGTCTGGCCGCACCACACTAACGGTGCCCTTTTCTTCCCGGTATGGTTACGTGGCTGAGGAGGTGAGTAGCACCGACGCTTACAAGGCTTGAATAAAAACTGCGGACAACGATGAGTCTTGAATTGTGGTTGGAGTCTCTCTCTCCTTTTGTCTCTTTAGCGTTACCAGTATGTCGTGGTCATTGCCTTAGGACGTCCCTCTAATAGGAGAACCTTCACATGCCCTAAACTATGTATGCTTTTTTTTTTTTTTTTTTTTTTTTTTTTGGGTTAGCCCCCTAAGTGTCTCTCCCATATTATAAATGTGATCTTTCACAGATGGGGATCGTGCTCTTGCTGTTTTGGCTATAAACACTGTTCCTAAGAGATGTGCAGTAGCAGAGAGTGAGAAGCTCCCTTGTGGAGGGTCTTCATCCATCACTCAAGTGGATTGTGAAGCCAAGAACTGTTGCTACGATTTGAGCAGCAGCACCAGTCCATGCTACTATGCCAATGATGGTGAGGGGGGGGAGAGGGTTTGTGAGTGAGTAATGGTGGCGGCTGCTACTGGATATTCATGCTTGTCCTTTTCTCCAGTGACTGTGCAGTGCACCCTTGATGGCCAGTTTGTGGTGGTGGTGTCTGAGAATGTGACCCTTCCTCCTCTGGATCTTGGTTCAATCCAGTTGGTGGACAGCAGTTCCCCCAGCTGCAGCCCTGTGACCAGCCTGTCCAATTTCGTCATGTACCAGTTTCCAGTCCATGCCTGTGGCAGCTCAGTGTGGGTAAGACTCAATCTGGGGATGTGTAGGAGCAATGGGCTCTCCAGCTTGATATGGTTGATCTTGAGTGCCGAGTAATGAGATGTCTGTATTGGACTTGATGGCTTTGGGTGGTTGATTTATTAAACTACTAGATCAGATTAGTCCTCATTCTCTAAAGGTAATGAGGTTTGTCCTAAAGTCGGTGAACAATACAAGCAGCAGAATGAAATTTCTTGCTGATGACCTGGAAATGGAACCTCCACCCTGCACTGATTTCACGGTCAGCAGTAATTTTTAATGTCCCTGTTTCAGGTGGCTGGTGGCAATGTGACTTACCAGAACACCATGTCTGCTGCCATCACTGTGAGGAGTGGTCCAGAGGGCTCCATCACCAGGGACAGTGTCTACAAGTAAGGCTTCTGAACCTGCTTCCTCTAACCCTAAATGTGCTCTACCTGCTATGATGTGGTGTTTCTCTCCTCAGGTTATTCTTCCAGTGCACCTACTCAGGAAGCCAGGATGTGCAAGTGGAGGCTGAGGTGTATACTGTGGCACCACCTCTTCCAGTAGTAGAGCAAGGGCCATTTGACCTGGAATTGGTCATTGCAACAGGTAAAGTGTTGGGTGTGGTCCATGATCATTTTCTTTGATTATTCACAGAAAGGCTTGAAGGTTCAATAAAGCCTCGTGGATTTGTAGTTCAGAGGATCATCTAGTTAGGATGTACCATTTCCCCTAACTAATGCCCTCCACCTTTCCATGTTCAGATTCCTCCTATGGCTCCTACTATGTGGATGCTGACTACCCTGTGACCAAAACTCTGAGGGATCCTGTAGCTGTGGAAGTGCACATCGTGAACAGGACTGACCCTAACCTTGTTCTGACTCTTGGGGACTGCTGGGTCACCCCAGGACCTTCTGCTTCCAGCCAGCCCCAGTGGAGCCTTCTGGTTAATGGGTAGGTGCCCATCCTATATGTATGGGGGGTGGGGGGGTTTGAGGTTTGCTAGCCAGTGCTAACTGGGTGGGGTGGTCTGCTTTTCCCAGGTGCCCATACACGGGGGACAACTATTTGACCAGCTTAGTGACTGTGGACAGCACAACTGGAGTGGCCTACCCAAGTCATTACAAGAGATTTGTTTGAGATGTTTGCTTTTGTGGACCCTGTAGCTCAGCAAGCCTTGACTGAAAAGGTGGGTTTTGTGGCAAAGGGTTTTCCTGCCCTGTGGTGTCTGGTCTTGCATGAATTAGTCTGTGGTGGACTTCAGCTTGGAGTTGTGTATCCATACACTTCCAGTGAGGGCAGAAGCTTGTCTAAAATTTGGGCTCCTTGTGATGTGTGGTTTTGCCACTGTGTCCTTACTGTCTCTGTAGATCTTCATCTACTGTGTTGCTGCTGCCTGCTATCCCTCTGCCACAGATCCCTGTACTCAGAGCTGCCCTGTAAGAAGTGAGTAGCCCATGGCAGTTGGGTTTGGGTGGTTTTTTCTGTGTGGGGGGGTGTGGTGTTTTTTTTTTTTTTTTTTGGTTATATTGATGCTTTGCACAGACCGAGACAGACCCTGGGTGTGAAATCTGGTTGGCTGCCTTGTAAAGGGGGGCTCGGCATGTGTGATAAATCTTACCACTTTATTTCAGGATCTGGCAGAGCTGCAGACAAGTTGGCACAAATTGCTTCATCCAGGAAGAATGTACTCCTTCACAGTGGTCCTGTGCACTTTGAGGCTGACCAGGTGCAGACTTCCAGGTTGGAGCAGGAAGGTAACCATCTTGATCATCCTACTGGAGTTCTGCTCGTGGGTTTGGCTGATCCTTGGTCTTCATCCTTCACTGTATGGCTTGGAGAGTAAATGTCATCTGTCTTCCTCCCACAGCCCCTCTTACCACTGGATACCTGGTGCTGGGAGCTGCAGCTGCTATGTTGATGGTGGTCCTGGTTTTATCTGTAGTTGCTGTGAGAAGGATGAACAGGCAGAAAGTGAATCTGAAATTTTAATAAAGGCTCTTCTTAAATGGGTGGGTCTTGTTTTGTGCAATTTAAATTTTAGTTAACCTGTGCGTCTGGGGTCCAAGCTCCAGCTGTTGACTTTGGCTTATTATGAAATGGGTGGTGACCTGCACTCCAGCCCCTACCCCATCCACCCTTGGACCTTTTATTGTTTCATCATTCATAGCTGGCCTCGTTCGCTTGGTTATCTCATCCTATCTTTGCCATTTAATGAGTTGTTGGATGAACAGAAGTGTCTGCTTGTACAGGACGGCCTTGTGTTAAACTCTGGGATGTGTCTGAGCTAGCCACTCTATCCTGAGTGGCTCATTGTATCACATGGAAGTTTTGAGCTGACCTTTTTATCTACCTTTTCAGGGCTCCATTTTTGTTTCTGCAACGGGCATTATTTTCCTCTTTGTATTGGTGATGTCACACATTGGCTGCTTTTAAACATTGGCATGGCTTGATTGTATCGATGATCAGTCGGGCCCTTTTTTCCCTATCCCATTTCTAGGCCCTATCATCCAGTCCTGTGGGTTTCTTATCAGTGCAAAAATGTACCTGCAAGTCATTTTTAATGCCATGCATCTGCTACATGTCTGTTATAATACAACCTGCAGGAAAGAACCCCACATGAATTTTTGTTGAAGTTCATTTCTTTAGCACACCATCTCTTTTCAGCTTGGCTCTTTGTCACCAACACATGCCTAATCAACCTTTAGGCTAGTGATGGGTGACTACCTGTCCTTCCATGACCATGTTGAAACATTTCTTTGTTCCTGAAGATTCACTCTGTAGCACATCAGTAAGGTGAGATCATACCTGACCATGTGCAGCCCACCATCTGGTCCAAGCTGTGCTCTTGTCACATCTGGACTACAACTCTCTGCTGCTGGGAGTACTGGCCTGTGTTACCATCTAGTGATGTGCCCTCCTCAGTTGGTTGGTGTCCCACCACTTTAAATCGCTTCCTTTAGATTTCCTTCAGCATTGAATTCATTTAAATTAATAGCCTAGAGCACAGTCTGTGTCATATAGAGAGGGTCCTAAACTTGTATCCATTCTTTAAAGTAATTTAAATGTTCAGTAAGATCCACTTATGTTTTCCAAGTCCAATTAAGTGCAATTCTAGCTTTGCTTTGGGTGATCGCAATCCCCCTGTTAATGCTACTTGTCAAGTGTTTGACCGAGCAAAAAATCTCCAGGTGGAACAAAAGATTGGGGTCCCTCTTGGAGTTTCAGGCGAGTTGTCCATGCATATTACAGAGGAAAATGGTAGGCACTGGGACACAGGTGATGATGCACAGGCTTATCGTCTTTGTTTTATTTCCACCCTTCATTTCTTAATCTGCTAATGCAGAATGAGGACATGGGGATCCTGGAGCTGTCCCAGCAAACATCAGGCACAAGGCTGCTGTGTGCAATTCTGTTCATGCAACAGCCAGATTACCTACCAGAACACCATGTCTGCTGCCACCTCCTGTGAGGAGTGGTCCAGAGGGCTCCATCACCAGGGACAGTGTCTACACAAGTAAGGTGTCTGAACCTGCTTCCTCTAATCCTAAATGTGCTCTACCTGCTATGGTGTGGCATTTCTCTCCATAGGTTATTCTTCCAGTGCAACAACTCGGGAAGCCAGGATGTGCAAGTTGAGGCTGAGGTGTATACTATTGCACCATCTCTTCCAGTAGTAGAGCAAGGGCCAGTTGACCTGGAATTGGTCATTGCAACAGGTACTGTAGGGGGTGGGGTGTTGGCTTACCATCTGATGCCTTAACAAAGCCATCTCTGAATTAATCTGTTCTAGAATATGGACTTTACATTAGAACATCATGAGGCCTAGATGAAGTTCTGTCCTGTAACCAAAATGTCCTTTCCATGGACAGATTCCTCTTATGGCTTCTACTATTTGGATGCTGACTACCTCGTCGCCAAAACTCTAAGGGATCCTGTGGCTCAGGAAGTTCACATCGTGAAAAGGACCTACCTTCACCTTGTTCTAATTTTTTTTAGACTGTTGGATCACCTCAGGACCTTCTGCTTCCAACCAGCATCAGTGGAGCCATTTGGTGAATGGGTAGGTGCGGGGAATATGAAAACTTTGCCCACTGACCTGGTTCCAGCCCTGCCAGTTTGCTGTGTCTATGTGTAGTAGAGTGGTAGCTCCCACTACAATAAATAACCTGGCTTTTCCTGTTTTCAAGGTGAACAAAGTTGGATTCCTGAACTCCTTAAACTCATCCTTATATTTTGGGTGCAAGGCAGTGGCTCATGTGTCACATGGTACCTGAAGGGGGGATTTGCATGAATAGAACCCCAGAGGCCTATAACATACTGAGCTTGGTGGAGCAAGATGAGGCTCCTTTCTTTGCGTGCCCCATGGATGTGCTGGTGAAGATTTTCTTTTTCTCTCTCTCTCATCTCGTGGAGTGTTTCCTATTCTGCTTCAAGCGCACGGCAACACTAATGCGCTGGGACGGGGAGGCTGGGCAGGTATTGTGGCCCCATTTTTAACTGGAGAGGCCCTACAGGTAATGCAAAACCTTGCTCACGAAAGGCTCGATGATTATGATTTCCTGAAGCCACAGATCCTCCTCCACTCAGCTATGGGTCCACTGGCCAAGGGACACCAGTTGCAGCTGTGTTGCATTGACCCAGAGCGGCCTATGAGGACAGATCCAGTACTAAGTGGACCTGATTAAAGGCTGGATGCGCAGGGACACCTTAAAGCGTATGGTGGAGAAGCTCTCTGTTGACACAGTCCTGTCTGGGATAGAAGAGGACCTTTGTGATGAAATGCTTTGGCATGACATCCACTCACTGTTAGACCTGACCCACAGACAGGAGCGTGCCCAAGCCAGCTGGAAACAAAGGGGCTCTCCAGCCTTGGCCCCGACTTTGATCAAACCAACAGAGAGTCCTAAGTTCTCCGACACCACATGTGGAAGACGCCATCAAAGGAGCTCCATAGTGCAGACAGAGAGCCGGGAGTGTTTGCTGTGATCAACCAGAACAACTGGCTCAGGACTGCTGCCTCCCACCTGTACTAACCAAGGCCAGCGGTTAGGTGCAGGGATGCAGCTTGGAAGTTTGCCCCAAGATGTTAGTCAAAGGCAGTTTTTAAGGTCTCCAAGTTGCCCAGATGTGAAATCCCGGTGCTGTTGTGTCCTCAGTGTAGTTTGGCGTGACTTGCACCAGCAGACCCCTTATATGAGCACAGACCGGGTGAACCTTTTGCTGTGGCCATGGGGATGTTAATGTCTTACTCCCTCTGAAATTTTAAGAGAACAACTTCAATGTTTGGACTGCCATACATGACACTTCCTCTTCCCTCTCAAGAGGCAAAGGTGAACAGCCTTTTCTAACCGGTCTCAGCCACCTGCAGAGTGCTTTCCCCTGTAGTAGACAGAGGGGCTCACCGCTGACAACGTAAGTCAAGAAGCCGGGTTGGAAATGAAACCTGAGTTGTCCAGTGAGGTGGGAAACAAATCCACACGTTGAAACCGAGTTGTCCAGTGCGGTGGCAAACGAATCCACAAGTGGGGACCCAGGACAACTGTTGAACTTTAGCTCCCCTGAGTAGACACCCACTATGGAACAAGTAGCAGCGTGGGGTGAGCATGAGGAGTGTGATGCTGCGTCAGGTCCAGAGGAAGCAGAGACCGCCACTCGGATGGAGTTCGCCCGCTTGCAACGAGCCGACGGCATCTTGGATTTTGCATTCAGAGAAGCCCACATCACAAATGACTTTCACTATCTGGAAAGGAGGGACCCAAACTTTAAAACACCCCACTTTTTAATAAAGGATGGTTTATTGTATCGGGTGATTTCTCGAGCAGTTGGTGGTGCCAAGCGGGCATAGGGAGACAGTTTTAAAAATTGCTCACCCCCATGTTTTGGGTTCATCTCGGCTTGGAGTAGATGAGGAAAGACATTCTGAAATTCTTTTATGGGGGTGAATATGGACCAGGATATGGAGCAGCTTTGCAAAGTGTTTCCCGACTGCCAGATTGCTTCCGCTCAAAGACCCACTAGGAATTCCCTCCCTCTGATACCTGTTTTGGATGTTCACTTTGAGAGGGTTGGAATAGATATTGTAGGCCCATGCCACCCATGAGGAAAAACTAACTGCTTGAAAAAATGAAAGGAACACTCTGAAAACCCATCACATCTCAATGGGATAAGGAATTCTGCTGGCTGTCTCTACTGCTATAGCCTGAAATGGTGATGTCTTAGGAATGGCAGGATGGAAATGAAAATGATCAACCAACAGAGGGCTGAATTCAAAGAGACCCCCAAAATCAAAGGGAAACAATGATGGGGCAGGCAGGCGAGTCTATTTTGCCAATATTTCATTGCAGCAATTTCAAATTGTACTTAAGTTTGTATGCTTCTCCCCCCAATGCCTGACAACATCCAAATGAGATGGATTTCCTTCCAGATCTGGACCAGGGCATCACTGAGCTCTTGTACAGTCTGAGGCGTCAGATGGACCAAAGCATAATGTCCCACCCAAAGCTGTTCTATTGGATTGAGGTCAGGCGAGTGAGCATGGGATCAGTCAAAGGTATCAATGCCTTCATCCTCTCGCCACGTGAGGCCGGGCATGGTCATGCAGCAGGAGGAACCAGCATGGGGTCTGACAATGGGTCCAAGAATTTCATTCTGATACCTAATGTCAGTCAAGGTGCCATTGTGTAGCCTGTAGAGGTCTACGCGTCCCTCCATCGATTTTCCTCCTTCCCCAGATATACCATCACTGACCCCCCCACCAAATGGGTCATACTGAGCGATGTCACCGGCAGCATAACATTCTCCATGGCTTCTCCAGACCCTTTCATGTCTGTCACATGTGCTCAGCGTGAACTTTTTCTCATCTGTGAAAAGCACAGGGTGTCCGCCAGTGGTGGACCTGCCAATTCTGGTATTCAAGTGCCAATCGAGCTCCACGGTGCCCACTAGAGGACGTCTGGCCCTCAGGCCACCCTCATGAAGTCTGTTTCCGATTGTTTGGTCAGAGACATTCACACCAGTGCCCTGCCTGCTGGAGGTCATTTTGAAGGCTCTGCCAGTGCTCATCCTGTTCCTCCTTACACAAAGGAGCAGATACTGGTGGGACCTGCTGATGGGTGAAGGACCTTTGACGAGGGCCCCTGTCCAGCTCTCCTAGAGTAACTACCGGCCGTTCTCCTGGAATCTCCTCAGTGCCCCTTGAGACTGTGTTGGGAGACACAGCAAACCTTCTGACAATGCCATGTATTGATGTGCCACCCTGGAGAAGTTGGACTAAATGTGCCAGTTCTGTAGGGTCCAGGTACAGGCTCATGCTACCAGTAGTGACACTGAGCATAGCCAATTGTGAAACAAGTGACAAAACAAATGAGGGAGAAATGTCAGTAGCCTACCTCCACCTGTTACCATTCATTCCTGTTTTGGGGCTCATCTCAGTGTTGCCCCTCTAGTGCACCAAAGCAGCGGAAACTGATTAACAAGCTCCTCTGCTACTGAACTGACCAGATCAATAGCCCACAAGTCTCACTGACTTGATACTATCCTCGGCTGCAAAAGGGTGCCTTTCATTTATTTGAGCAGTTTATCTACAGTGGGTATATAAAAGAATCCCCCCCCCCCCCTTTTTGAAATATTCACTTTTTTTTTTAGCTTTACGGCGTTTAAATGAAAACACACACACCAATATTTCTTCCCAGCTTTACTTTCCTCTAACATCAAAATGAAAGATATCACAACTACAGTTCAGAAAAATTATAAAACATCAAAAACAAGACCTACTGAGACTCATAAAGAACCCCCCATGTCAAATGTCATTTTGTTGACCCCCCTTTTGCTTTAATGACAGCCTTGAGTCTGTTGATTCTTCTCTATCAGATTGGCTCACCTAGATTGAGCCCACTCAATATTTGCCCCCCACTCTTCTTTACAGTTGAACTGTTCAAGTTCACTCACATTAGATGGTGAGCGTTGGTGGTCTGCTATCTTCAGATCTTTCCACAGGTTTTCACTGTGATTTAGGTCTGGGCTCTGACTGGCCACACCAGGACATTCACTTTTGTCTCCTTCAGCCACTGTGTGGTCCATTTTGCTGTGTGCTTCGGGTCGTTGTCGTGTTGAAAGGTGAACATTCTGCCCATCTTCCACTTTCTGGCAGAGGGTAGCAGGTTTTCCTCCAGAATTTGATGGTATTTTGCCCCATCTATTTCTCCTTCTACCCTAATGAGAGCCCCAGGCTCCCCACAACAGGATGCTGCCTCCTCCATGCTTTACTATAGGTATGGTGTGTTGTGGATAGTGAGCTGCATTGGTGGACCGTTTGGTGTTGGGGCCAAATAGTTTGATTTTGGTCTCCTCTGACCAGAAGACCTTTTTTGTCCACTTGGTATCAGAATCTTCAAGGTGCATTCTGGCAAAGCTCAAACGAACCTTCATGTGGCCATTCTTGAGAAATGCAACCCTCCTGAACAAGCCACAATGGAGGAGCACTTGTCAAATTGTTGTCACATACACACAATTAATGACCACTCTGTGCCATCAAATCCTGTCACTTCTTCACAGTGGCCTCTCGGTAGCCTCACTTACCAGTGTCCTCCTTGCTCTTCCATCCAGTTTGGAGGGTCCAGGGAGGGTCCTAGTAGTACCAAACACTTCTTTATGATGGATGTTACTGGGCTCCTTGGGATTGATAAAGCCTTTGAGATGTTTTAGTCTCCATCTTGTCCCTGCCTTATGTCCGTCCACAACTCTATCCCTGAGATCTTTTGAAAGTGGCCTGCCACCCATAGTCCGGTGTTTGCTGTCAGTTGCTCTACCAAGCAAGGGAACGAATGGACCGGGAACAGCTTCACTAATCACACTCATTACAACTGAGCACAGCCAGTGACCAGGGTCTGCAATTGAAATGGGGGGCATTTACACCTGATGGAGTTTAGGGGAGGGTCCTTTATTAATCTCAGTAGGTCTTGCTTTTGATTTATTAAAATTCTTCTGAACTGTAGCTGTGATATCTTTCACTTGGATGTTAGAGAATGCATTGAGTAAGTAAAGCTGGAAAAAATATTAGTTTGTGTGTTTACATTTAAGGCTGTAATGCAAAAGAAATGGGAATATTTCAAAGGGGGGTTTCTTTTCTATACCCACTGTATATCTCTCACTCCCCAACCCACCCCAACATAACACACACACAACCTCAAAAGTGACCAGCGGTATGTTATAATAAAAGGTGCAGCACTAAAAGTACAATACAAACCCTCCCTTCTACCTCCACTGAACACGAAGCAGATACGACACACGGAAAACACAAAACACACATGAAAGTCCCAAAAGTTTTAGCTGAAGTTGATTAATGGAAGTGAACTTGTCCGGTTGGAATTGTCCCACAAGTGAATATCACACAGATGTAATGGTTGTTCACTCCTTTCCCACACAACAAAAGAACAGTCTCACCGCACTCTCCTCGGCGTGTCGGGATGATCCTGAACCCCGGGATTTGCATTGTGATGGTGAACCAGTTGAGGTTTTGGTATCGAAAGCAGCAAGCGTGAAAAGGGTGTGAATTCCGTATTTTAGTTTCCAGTTGAGTGTCCGGGTTGTAACTGATCCTCCATTTCTTTTCGTCCTCTTGTTTATATAGCAATGGAATTGATTTGATTGACAGGGACAATTACCTCGAGGGATTACGGCTCTACAGTGTTCTCCTTCTTCCTCCTTTGTTTCCAAGGTGAAAACATTTGAACAGACACACAATCGACTTTTGTAATAACAAGATAAACGACTCAGACAAGTCAAAAAAGAGTTGGGAAATAACCTCGTTTAATGTCCCTTGGACAGTTGGGAAAAAAAAAATATTCGCCAAATGGTGATCGATCAAAATAAACATTTGACAATGACAACACTGTCATGGAGACCTTTCATACAAAATGGTGAGTTGCCAGGATATGACATCAATGCTGTGAGTCAGAAGTGATGTCACAAGGGTGGGACTGGAAGAGAAGTCCTGAAAGAGCCGGAAAACACATCAGCAAGGTGGGACTTGAAGTGACATCATCATATGGGTGCTGGACGGAAATGATGTCATCGATTGGAGATGGAAGCAGAAGTGAGGTTGAGCGGCCATTTTGGGATTCCGAAAATGAAAGAGGTAATGAAGCGAGTTCTTTATTTGTCTTCTTTGGATCTGAAGAGAGAGACAGAGAGAGAGGTGTTAGCACCCGAAATCAACCCTTCATCTCGTGAAAGTTCACTCACCTCAGGGTGTTTTGGGCTGCCTCCTAAGCACATGTGTGTGACACTATATAAACGGGACGATGCTATAAAAGACGCGAATCGGCACAGAACACATTGAAGATGTCCCAATTTGTGTAGCACCACTACACATTCGTCTCCTGGATGAAGCAATTGGTGCCACCTTGTCTGTTTGAAAGGGGGATATAATTAGTTCAAATAAGCTATTGGTAGCCCCCCTCATCAAAAGGCAGGCAGACAAAATACCCACCACTGAGGAACCAAACTACCTGAACACGTCCAGCTCGGAAGTGCTTCCTGGAATGTAGAGCCTTTTACAAATATGGAGTCAATGTTCTACTAAACCACTAGGGGAACTCGCAGCAACTACTGGAATATGAAAATGAGCAGAGTGACTCCAACACTTGGGATGGGTCAAAGTGATGCTACATGTGTGCTTCCTTGGACTTGTAAAACTCAGGTGAACCTTAATAAACATTTTATTAGTAATACTTCAAAGTGTGTATACAGGTTTTTGGGGCCCTCCTTTGATAAGACCCATTGACCGGTGTGTGGGCAATCAAGGATTTAAACTTATCTGATGCTAAAGGGAGCAAATGTAGTGCCTTAAATGCTAAAACTTAAATCCCTTTGCACCTCTCCGTCAGCGTCTTTTGTCTTGTAAATGTGTCGATAAGCCCAAGCAGCAAGCAGCCTGCTATACCATCCCTCCCACTGCCTTAGAATTGGCAAGAAAAGAAGTTCTCCCAGTTCCTGCCTTGATTGATTATCTGGGAGTGAGCTACCCAGAATTGTAAGGGAAAATAATTTGATGTGTGTTTTGAGTCTACAACAATTTCTGTAAACACATTGTTAAAACAGAAAAGTTTTTCATGTTTTAGTAATAAATGACAAAATGTAGACATGAACTGTATAGAGTGGTCCAGATCTAATTATGCAATTTTCATTACGCTATAACTTATTAAGTTTATTACATAGAGAATTCACAAAAAATTCACAAAAAGTCAGTGAATTAATTCAATGTAAGTCCATTTTCGTTTATTACAAGACATTTTGAACAATTCTTTTGTCTTGTATTGTTTTCCTGCATTGCATTAAAAGTTGCATAATTACATCTGGACCACCCTGTATAATGTGTGAAGGCTGATGGCCAAATAGCAAATACTCTAAACAATTTCACAAAAGGTGCTAGTACGATGCAACAGTTTCCATGGTGTAGCGGTTAGAACTGCCGACTTACAATCCGGAGGTCGTGAGTTCAAAACTAGCTCCCTGGCAAATTTGCCATTTTGAGTGCTGAGCTACTCTTATTATTAATATTATACAATTAAAACATACATTTGATTTGTGTCTGTAACAGCTGGTGTAAATTTATAGTACAGGTAGTCCCCAGGTTACAGACATCCGACCTACGACTTACAAACGAGGCCACAGCTCCGACGCATGGGCCTCAGTAACTGCCGCTTCGTCATCTTCAGCCTGGGGATGCTGCAAGCGGTGGCTGGAGGGGGGCGATTTCGCTGCTTGCACAGTGTAGTGTCCCTCGGGCGGCTCCCGGCGGCAAGGGGTGACCCATGGTCCATAGTCACCGGGGCCAGAGCTATCGCTCGTATGCAGGACGATGGTTCATTGCCCGCCCACTACACCGCCGCAGCTACTGCTCCTGACTGGACACAGGCTGGGTGGAGCTGAGGGGAGCTTTTCACTGCCCACCCAGCACACACGGTTGGTAATGCTGCAAGCGGAGACCCGGTTGTGGCTGAACGGAGGCCAATGAGGGTGAACGGGGCAGCGGGGGTAGCATTGTAGTGTGCCTCGGATGGCTGCCTGTTGAGCTGGGGTTGGCCAATTTACTACCCACCTTTGGCTGCACCGTGTTCGTTCTCGGTGGGCAGAATACTGTAGTGGAGGTGACTGTGTGGTGAGAGAGTGATGAACCCCCCCCCTCGCCGCTCCCATTCATTGTCGATAGCAAGCCTGCTCGTACTGTTACGCACATAGTTGTCTCTTGTCAGTACATCAGACGTGTTGACGACGGGTGCCTTCCTGCTGTGATAGCGGGTACAGTGCTGTGCAGAAGAGCTCATCTTAACCTTTTGTCTTCACCCTTCAGGAATGTCTCTGAAACACAAATCTGATGCAAGTGCTGGTGATACAGTAAAGAAGAGAAAAACCATCACCGTGGAAAATAAAGTAGAAATAATAAAAAGGTCAGAGAGACGTGTGACGCTCCATCATTCATTGGCAGAGCACTTGGTTACAGTCGGTCAACAATAGCATTTATTAAAATAATGGACCTGTTCTGACTTACATACAAATTCAACTTAAGTACAAACCTACAGTCCCTATCTCGTACGTAACCCGGGGACTGCCTGTATTTGTAAAGGTTCGCGTTTTATTCACTTTTCACAGCGTCAGATCAGATGTAAATGTATGGCATTTCTAAAAGTTAGCATTTTTTCAGTTTTCTTCTCTCCGTCACATTCACACTCTCCCTCACCCCCAACTTCCGATCTGACTCTAACTAATAGCGCCAGCATAAATTCACACCCGATCTGATGCTCTTCGTCTTCAAATAATATTGCAGTAGTGCGACGATGTTTTCTGATTCAGACTGTGGGACTGGGTGGTCTCATGGTCTGGAATCCCTACAGATTTTTTTTTTTTTCTTCCCTGGCCATTGGACCTTACTCTTATTCGATGTTAATTAATGCTGATTTATTTTGTTTTCTTATTGTGTCTTTTATTTTTCTATTCTTTATTATGTAAAGCACTTTGAGCTACTGTTTGTATGAAAATGTGCTATAGAAATAAATGTTGTTGTTGTTGTTGTTGTGAAAGAAAAATTAACTGCTTGCAAGCTACGAAGGGTTAATAGCTGACAAAGCCGTTTTGCTATAACGGCAGGTTATTCACACAGGCGTCTGTCATAAGACAGGGTGCAGTAAGCTGACCAAAGACAATTTCCACTTTCTTAGGAGCGCATCTGTTTGACACAGGAAAGATGACCTTTCCTTCTTTAGGGTCTATCTGATCAGTGAAAAAATAAGAACAAAATGCTTAAGTAAACGATATTCTGTTTATTTTTAAGAAATAAGGGGAAGGAAGAAGAAATTATAAAAAGCCTCTTCTGCCTTGCAACGTAGAATCCACGTACTCATCTAATTGACTGAACTTGTCCTGTCTTCCTCGGGGGAGTTTTTTTTTTTACTTCTACAAAGTCAATGATTTCTTCAAAATTTCACATATATTTGTCTCTTTCTTTTTTGCCCGGTGCTGTGTTGACATCGTGCACCAGATGACGTGAGCTTGTTCAGTGCGAGCACACAGGTGGCCGTCTGCTGTGTGCTATAACACGATTGACTTGGCGGCGTTCAATGCACAGGTACTGTACTAGGCATGTATGGGGGCCACTGAGAAAAGAAGAGTGTTCATGGCTCACCTATCGGAGGAACTTTGTTGTCACTTCTTACGATGGATAAAGCAAAAGAGGATGCAACATCGACAAGCTTCTGTTCCAAGACCACTGCCCTCCCCAGCCCCTTCAGTGTAATAGTAACCACAGCATAGAGAGAAGTGTGTACATTGCAACAGGTACACATGTCATAAACCAGCGTTTCTCAACCTTTAAATATTTGCGACCCGAGTTTTCATAACAGTTTTAGTTGCGCCCCCCTAACATTTTTTTGAAACCCTAATAAAATTTATTCCTATACTTTTTGCTGCCGATACACCGCTACAAGAGCCAGCTTCTGTAGCCAAGGATCAGACCGCCAAGGTCCCCGCCTTCGGCTGCCACCCAACTCACACTGCACCTCCCATAGGTGGTGAGCCCATGGGAAGGGGAAACCCACGTTGCCTCTTCAGGCTGTGCCCAGCCGAGCCCCATGGGTGCAGGCCCGGCCACCAGGTGCTCGCCATCGAGCCCCACCTCCAGGCCTGGCTCCAGAGTCCCGCGTCCGGGCGGCAAATTTTTTGTTCTTCATAGGAGGTTATGTTGAACCAAAAGAACGAGATCGCGAACACAAGCGGCTGAAGTGAGTTTCCTCCACAGGGTGTCTGGGCTTTCCCTTAAAGACAGGGTGAGAAGCTCAGTCATCCGGGAGGGGCTCAGAGTAGAGCAGCTGCTCCTCCGCATCGAGAGGAGTCAGATGAGGTGGCTCGGGCATCTGATCAGGATACCTCCTGGACGCCTCCCTGGTGAGGTGTTCCAGGCACGTCTAACCAGGAGGAGGCCGCGGGAAAGACCCAGGACACGCTTGAGGGACTATGTCTCCTGGCTGGCCTGGGAACTCCTCGATATTCCCCCGGAAGAGCTAAAAGAAGTGGCCGGGGAGAGAGAAGTTTGGGCATCTCTGCTCAAGCTGCTGCCCCCGCGACCCGATCTCAGATAAGCGGAAGAGGATGGATGGATGGATGAATGGACACCGCTACAAGTTTAAAATTTCCCTACGAATAGTGAAATTACACCACATATGGCAATATTCGCGCCCCCTTTTTTGTTACTTCGCGCCCCACAGTTTGAGAACCGCTGTCGTAAACGTAGAAAGGATGGTCCTTGGGTGTGTGTGAACTGTTAACATTTGAATTTGATGATTGCATATAGCGCAGAACTGACCTCTCTGTACTATTCTTTCCTCTGTATGTCCTGGAGTACAAAAGAAACACCCCATGCACCCAAAAGTGGACACTCACAAGATTGGAAAAAAAAAAAAAAAAAACCCGTGGTCACTGATTACAAGCGCAAGAAGGCGTGCAAATTAATGTGAATAATATGAATAATGTTGCATCAGTGCCACAATGTTTTCCGAAGTGTGCTATACATGTCATAAAATGAGTTATTCCAAATATCATATATACCTGTCTCTGTTTTTTTGTCAGTGCGGCTTTGACATCATGGACCATAAGGCGCATACTAATTCAGCGTGAGCAGGAACACTCAATAAAACCGAACAGAAAAAAATTCAAATGATGGCGAGATACGAAGAGGGCAGATTCACCAGCGTTTGTGTGTCAGCTTTTATCCCTCCAGATCAGAGAATTTCCAGTTCCATTGTCTCAAAACACCACTCATCTCTATAGTTACTCCCAGTTTCAGAAAAAAAGTAACCGTGTCAGATTCCTAAGGGGGGGTGCTGTGGGGTTGGGGGTATGAGGGGAATTGGGGACGGTAGTGTTGTGTCGTGATTGTGACTGAGAGAATAAAAGTGAAAAAAAAAAACACTGTTACAAGTGCTATAAATTTACACCGGCTGTTACAGACACAAATCAAATGTACGTTTTGATTGTATAATATTAACAATAAGAGCAGCTCACTACTCTAAATGGTAAATTTGCCGGGGAGCTGGTTTCGAACTCACGACCGCTGCATTATAAGTCAGCAGTTCTAACCACAGCACCGGTCATATCATACTTGCACCTTTTGTGAAAGTGTTTATTTGATTTTTGGCCACCAGCCTTCACACATTATGCAGTCCATGTCTACATTTTGTCATTTATTATTAAAACATGAAAAACGTTTGTTTTAACGATGTGTTACCATAGATTGTTGTAGACACAAAACACACATCAAATTATTTCCCCTTACAATTCTGGGTAGCTCACTCCCAGATAACCAATCAAGGTAGGAACTAGTAAAACTCTTTATCGACACATTTACAAGACAAAAGACGCTGACTGAGAGGTGCGAATGGATTTAATGTGGGTTGATTTACATTTTTTTCCATAGACTCTGGTAAATCTTGTGTTAAAAAGAGATAGGACACAAACCAACTGAGGAGGACACAACACCAGATGTGCCACTCCATTTTGAATCATCTGCATCAGCTGGTACTCCCACCAGCAGTCCTGATGTGACAAGACTACAGCTTGGACCAGATGTTGTGCTGCACGCAGTCAGGTATGATCTCACCTTGCTGATGTGGCACAAAGTGAATCTACAAGTCTGATACAACATGGCCTTTGAAGGACAGGTGGTCATCTGTCACCATCATAATGACTTGTCAGGTGTTGGTGACAATAAGCTGAGCTTAAATGGTGTGGTGAATAGACTGGAGGAGCTTGGACAATGAGGAGGTCCATTTGTGGTAGGTGGTGCTGGAGTTCCTTCTGCAGGTTGCAATACAACTAAGACATGGAGCAAATGGTGTGTGATCCTCTAGGCAATGACAGGTAGATTTGTGCATCAGACTAGCACTGCTAAGAAAAACCTTTGGACTGAGCTCTACAGTCGTGACAAACAGTTTTGAGAATGAGCCAAGTGTTGGTTTTCACCAAGTCTGCTGCTTTAGTGTTTTCACATCTTTTTGTCAGATGTTTCTCTGGTATACTGAATTAGAATTACAAGCAGTTCAGAAGTTTCAAAAGCTTTAATCAACAATAACATGGCGTTAATGCAGAGTCCATATTTGCAGTGTCAACTCTTTCTTTCTCAAGACCTCTGCAATTCACGCTGGCAGGCTGTCTGTCAACCAACTTCTGGGCCCAATCCTGACTGATGGCCCCCCCCCCCCGAGGATTGACTACAAGTTCTCAATGGGGAGTTTCCTGGCCATGGACCCTAAATTTGGTCCCCAGAGCCACAAGGCAAAAGTGACAACTATCATGCTGGATTGTTCATTGTTGGTCACAAAACTGTCCTTGGATGTTTGGGAGAAGCTGCTCCCAGAGGATGCTGTGGTCCAATTCTTTATTCCAGGCTCAGAGCTTGTTCAGGAATGGCAGCAGGCAAGTGTGAGTGAGGCAAAGACATTAGGATGGCCTGGTGGGTGTCAAGAAGAGCAACAAAGCAGCCAAGAAAAAAACATCAGGGACATACTGATTTTCTGGGATTGGACCTCTGGGGTCAAGTCATTGTCTCTGATGAATCCCCTTTCTAATTGGGGGAGGGGAGAAGAGAAAAAGAAAAGGTGAGTGGTACTGCCATCTGTCCTGTTTCAGACCAACAGTAAAGCATTCGCAGACCTTTTATGTCATGTGGGTTGGCTGCTCACTCACAATTTGGCCTAAGAACACAGCTGTGAATAATGAATAGGACCAAAACATCTTCCGAGCGCAACTTCTCCCAACAACAGTTTGGTGACCAACAATGAACAATCCAGCATGATGGAGCACCAGGCCAGAAGGCAAAAGTGACAACCAAGTGGCTCTGGGAACAAAATTTGGGGTCCATGGCCAGGAAACTCCCCATGGAGAACTTGTGGTCAATCCTCAAGGGGTTTATGGGTTTTGGGGTGGAAAGGGTTGGACCCAAAAAAAAAAAAACACAAAACACCACATACACAAATTCTGATCCTGCAAGAATAGGGGGCATGATAGTTACAATTGGACCCAGAAGTTGACGGACTGCCTACTAGGGCAAATTGTAGAGATCTTGAAGAAATGGCCAACGCTGCAAATACGGACTCTGTGCATAAAATGTAATGGAATTGTCAATAAAAGCCTTTGAAACTTCTGAACTGCTCGTTATTCTATTTCAGTATACCATAGAAACATCTGACAAAAGATGTTAAACCATAGGAGCAGCACATTTTGTGAAAAACACTTGGCTCATTCTCCAACCTTTTGGCCACAACCGTAGTGCAAGGAGAGGTAGAAGGGCCCACAATTGATTGATACATCAGGACTAGAGCTTCAGCACAGCCACACTGTTGCATTTGCTTAGCCCACATGTGCAGTCTCTGGTTCTTGGAGAGGTGAATGTCATTTTCATAAATTGATGGATCTCCCTCTTTTTTTTTTAAAAAAAAAAAAAAAAAAAAAAAAAAAGTGTATGAATGTGAGCTGAACGCTCCAGCATGTAGCATTGACCGAGCCAAGTTCAAGCTGGTGGCTCAGATACATTAAAACTGACACCTCCATACCCCAGGATCCTGTCACTCACTCAGACTTGGCACACACCCACCAAAAAGGAAAGAGCACAGAACATGTGTTGTATAAAGGAAGTGACAATTAAGAAGGATAAAAAGTTTATAAAAGTAGACTATGGTCAACATGGAGGAGCAACCGAGGAAGTGGGCACACCCAATTGGAGATACAACTAGCAAGGCAAAGCAAACAGGAATGTAAACCAAAGCTGATGCCCTGGAAGAGATGGGGAGCCAACTGCATTAATGTAACCAACCACCATGTGATCCAATGCAGGAGTGGAGTCAAAAGGGTGGGGAAGGAAACCCCTGCCCAGTCCATGGTTTAATACTCATTTCATCTTGTAAAGTCAGCATATTAAACTAATCACGTCATATTACACAATAGCTTTGCTTATTTTTAAATAAAGTGCCATCAAAAGGGTACCCAATTGTGACCCATGGGTTGGAGTACAAGATTGAGGCACCAGTTCACTTGGGACCCTGCCCACCCCTCAGAAAGTTGATGAGGATTGCTGGCTATGAGGAGATATGCAGGTCACCATCCAGGTGGAATTGCACAAACAGCAAAATAGTAGCATCTCATGCTTGGAGCAGATGACACCCACATTGAATTCTACTCCAATTACACAAGTCAATAAAAAACTAAAAATTAACAAAGAGCATTTATTAAAATTTCAGATTCACATTTTGCCTGTTCAACTGCCTCAAAGCAACTACAGCCAAAACCAGGACCACCGTCAACATGGCAGCTGCAGCTCCCAGCACCAGGTATCCAGTGGGAAGAGAGGCTGTGGGAGGAAGACAAAGGACATTTACTCTCCAAACCATACAGTGAAAGATGAAGACCATTGGATCAGCCAAACCCACAAGTAGCATGGTTGACTAATCCAGAATTAGGATCAACAGGGCATACCTTTCTGCTCCAGCCTTGATGTCTGCACACCATCTGCCTTCACCACAACAGGACCACTGTGAAGGAGCACAGGCTTCCTGGAGAAAGCAAGTTGTGCCATCTTGTCTGCAGCTCTGCCAAATCCTGAAAGCAAATGGGTTAAGATTTAGCTTCAGACAGATAATGAGCCCCCTTAGAAAGCATCCAACCCGACTCTTCCTCTCCCCCAACCCCCCCCCCCCCCAAGCCATCTTCATACTGCATTAGAAACACACAAGCCAAGATCAACAAAGCCAACATCACAACCAAACCAGCATGGGCTACTCACTTCTTGCAGGGCAGCTCTGAGTACAGGGGTCTGTGGCAGAAGGATAGCAGGCAGCAGCAACACAATAGATGAAAATCTACAGAGGAAAAAAGGAGTGAGGAAACTACACATCACTAGGCACGAGTCAGAGAAACCTGCCAATTAGGCCTAAAGGATACACATCTAAATTGTAGCCAATTACAGAGTATATCAGCCAAAGAAACCAAAAACCAGCACAAGATACAGGACTCCCACCTTTTCAGCCAAGGCTTGCGGAGCAACAGGGTCCACAAAAGCAAACATCTCAAAGACAAATCTCTTGTAATGACTTGGGTAGGCCACTCCAGATGTGCTGTCCACAGTCACCAAGCTGGTCAAATAGTTGTCACCCGTGTATGGGCACCTGGAACAAGCAGACCCCCCAGTTAGCACTGAACAGCCAAGCCCCCCCCTCAGCCTCAGAGGGGCACCTACCCATTCACCAGAAGGCTCCACTGGGGCTGGCTAGAAGCAGAAGGTCCTGGAGTGACCCAGCAGTCCCCAAGAGTCAGCACAAGGTTAGGGTCAGTCCTGTTCACGATGTGCACTTCCACAGCCACAGGATCCCTCAGAGTTTTGGTCACTGGGTAGTCCGCATCCACATAGTAGGAGCCATAGGAGGAATCTGGCCATGGAGAAAAGGTAGAATTACCTAGCTGAAACACCACACCATAACCACATGATCTTCGGAGCCTAAAGTCAGCCAAGTCACCGAGAATGAGCAGCCTGTCAAGCCAACAGGGACCCCACCCCCTACAGTACCTGTTGCAATGACCAATTCCAGGTCAAATGGCCCTTGCTCTACTACTGGAAGAGGTGGCGCCACAGTATACACCTCAGCCTCCACTCGCACATCCTGGCTTCCTGAGTAGGTGCACTGGAAGAATAACCTGAGGAGAGAAACACCACATCATAGCAGGTAGAGCACATTTAGGGTTAGAGGAAGCAGGTTCAGAAGCCTTACTTGTAGACACTGTCCCTGGTGATGGAGCCCATTGGACCACTCCTCACAGTGATGGCAGCAGACATGGTGTTCTGGTAGGTCACATTGCCACCAGCCACCTGAAAACAGGGACAACTTCCACTAACTTAAATTGGACAGCAGGGATTTCAGTCTTGCCTTTCCAGATCACCAGCAGCCTCCCTTGTACTTTGGCCTTTATGTAGTTTGGAATTACTAGTATCAACCTAAACCAGACTGCACAGTCCTAAAACTGACCACTTTACATCACCCACTACAAAATAGTTAGGCCAGAAACAGACTTCACTCAGCACTTCTTAACAGCTAGGGAGCCCACTCTGCTGCTAGACATCCCCCTGATGGAGTCTCACCTGAACTGTGCTGCCACAGGCACTGACTGGAAACTGGTACAGGACAAAGCTAGACAGGCTGGTCACAGGGCTGCAGCTGGGTGAACTGCTGTCCACCAACTGGATGGACCCAAGATCCAGGGGAGGAAGGGTCACATTCTCAGACACCACCACCACAAACTGGCCATCCAGGGTGCACTGCACAGTCACTGGCCAAAGCAAACACAAGCATGAATATCCAGTAGCAGCCACCTTTGCTCACTCACCCCCCCCAAACCACTCACCATCATTGGCATAGTAGCATGGACTGGTGCTGCTGCTTGAATCATAGCAACAGTTGTTGGCTTCACATTCTGCTTGAGTGATGGATGAAGACCCTCCACAAGGGAGCTTCTCACTGGCTGCAACTGTGCATCTCTCAGTCATTGGAGGAAGCAGAATAAATCGAGCAGCAGGTTGCCGATCTGTGAAAGATCACAGTTAGAATATGGGAGAGACACTCAAGGTGCCAACCCAGAAGAGAATACCTGGCTTAGGGCATGTGAACATTTTCAAATCAGAGGGACGTCCGAAGGCAAGGACCACGGCATAATGGGAACGCTAAAGAGACAACGGATAGGATCAAGCCACAATACAAGATACACAGCTTGATTAAAAACGGTGACCAACGGCTAAAGTATCGGCGCTACTCACCTGCTCAGCCACGTAACCGTACCGGGTAGCAAAGGGCACCGTTAGTGTGGTGCGGCCAGACTTTACATGGAGCACGATTCCTGGGAGATCTTTGGTCACCTTTACAAGTCCGTTAATCGTCTCTGCCAAAACACAACAATAAAAGTTGGCGCCAGTTACTTGAAGACGCAGGAGCCGACGAGTCCCAGCGGTCGAGGACACACCGCACTCACTCTGGAGAAATACGGTTGGAGAGCCATCAAATGACAGCGTCATAGCCTTGTCTTCGTCGCATTTCTTAGTCACATCTCCAAAGACAAACTGCGCGCCCGACACACAAACGACCAGCCAGAAAAGACACCAGCAATCCAAACGCACCATACTGGGAATGGACCAAACGGAAATATGACATGAACAAAAAGAGCGCGCGCGGGTTTAAATCATCTGCGCCGGCGCAGATGACTCGTTAGTGAGAAGGCGCGAGAATGGAGCGCGGGGAATCGGCGCCACTCCTTCAGCTCGTGCGGCTTTATTGAGCAATCAGCACGTCACGACATCGGACTGCTACGTCCAAACGAAGACCGTGTAGAAGTGACCGCTCGGCTGTGCTATCTGTCTGTTAATTTAATGAGGGAAACTAGCAAACATCAGGGAATTAAAGGAGAAGAGAAACGTGACAATTACGAGTATTTCTAAAGAGGGGGTGTGTGAAAAAGACGGGTTTGGAATGACCTATAAAAGAAGTACTAACAAATAAATCAAGAGACATTGGGACCAGAATGATTGTCTTTACAATAAAACACAACTGTTTCTTTGTTAATAATCGTTATAATGATTTGTGTCGAAAACAAAACTCCCCCTTACAGCTGCTTAGGAGAAGAAATTGTAACGTGTCATACACTTGATTATGATCTTTTATTTATTTATTTATTACAACAATGTAATTGCCAGCATTGTCACTCTAGACCAGGGCTTCTCAGATTCGGTCCTGGGGGACCCCTGTGGCTGCAGGTTTTTGTTCCAACCAGATTCCTAATCAGTGACAACACCTGATAGCACTGATCTCATTTAATTAGCTGGTATTATTTATCTTTTATTCTACATTCAGAAATGATTTTTACATTTATAAGAAACTTAGAAATATTTCTGTTTTTGCTATGGATTTAAATGCTTAACTCTCATTTTATTACATTTCGCCTTTTCTCTGTGCAGTTTGCTCTCTTCATTGAATCTTAATAATGATAATTAAAAACGAGCAGAGCAGAAACCCAAGCAAACAACACTTAATCGTGAGAAGGCTGCAACTACTTTAGTGTCAGCCTCACAAAGTAGTAAATAACGGATTAATTAAACAATTAGAACACCTAGAAAAGTAGAATAACAATCAAGATGAAAACACTGTTAAAGAAAAAAATACATATAACTGCTTAGTACATTTTAATACTTTTTTTTTAACCAAACTTAGTTTTCTAATTTGTATATTGTTCCCAAAACAGGGAATCTGGGAAACAATAGTTCACTTAATTAGCCCAGGATTCCAATTAAAAACACAGGCTGGTTGGAACAAAAACCTGCAGCCACAGGGGTCCCCCAGGACCGAATTTGAGAACCCCTGCTCTAAACTGTGGATTGACAGCAGTGTATTCACAGTTGTTATACGGGAACTGGAACTTTCTCGTCATACATTTCAAATCCGAGAAGGCTCAAGGAGGCAGGCGGAGACTCCCACGGCATTATGGACACTAGAAATAATTACGGGGGTAACTGGGAAAAAGGACACTAGACGACGATCAGGAACACTGCGGGAGTGGATTCGCCTGCCTAGTGAGTTGACTTTGATGGGGCCTTTGCGAGTCAGCAGACACTGCTGCAAATTATCTTACGTGGAATGAACTCGCCCGTTAACTTTCATTCGGTGTCTGTCTCGGTCTTTCCTTCTTGGTGTTCGTTACAATACTCTTTTATTTCAGTTTTTACCAGTAATCCGTGGCACTTTATTTCTTTAGTTTCTAAGAGACGTTGATATCCGAACGCTTTTGTGTGAATGAAAAGCTTTTGTTAAAATATAGTTTTCTGAGAAGGATTAATGTGTGAATCAAATTGCAGGAGAAGGGCACTCGCAGAGTAAGCCCACCTAACAGAGGAGACGAGGGTCAGCTATAGGAGCAGAGCTAAAACATGCACTGCTAGTTTAGTTTCTGGATCTGCGGTCAGATTTGTCTATATTGAGTTGATCTTTTATGTCCATCCTTGGGTGGAGATTGAAATTTAACGTTAAACGGATGTCACGTTATGCGATAGTTTCTCGTGGGGTATGGACAAGTTGGGAAGGGTATCGCTGCAGACCGGAGACATTATGGGCGGATCTGAAGGCGGGATAACTGTAAATGCAAGCGGATAGTATTAGCTATTTCAGAATTTCAACGAATGAGATTATTGTTACTCAATGACAATCAAAAACTCACCTGTCCAATTATCAACGTTTGAAGTTGACTATCAAGTGTAACTTTAACCAAACGTTTCACAGTTCGTGATCCCTACCTCTTTGTGGTTCCCCCTTATAGAGTTTTCTCTTAAATAACCTGCCGTTGAACCAAGCGACGAAACTCCATTAAACGAAAGGAGACAAAAAAAAAAAAAAAAAACTGCGGCGATGAAACTCCATTAGACAAAAGAAAAAGTAGCGACGAAACTAATTACTCGTATTTTTGACAATGGAAGTAAGTGTGCTTCGAAATGAAAACGTTCGAAAGTTGCAGTTTTTTTTCGTATTTTTGACAACTTTGTTTTGCATGGCTATGTTTGTACCGTGAACCTTTGTATTAATAATCATTTTCCATCCATTTACCAACCAGCTGAATCCGAACACGGGGGGTCTGCTGGAGCCAATCCCAGCCAACACAGGGCACAATCCCAGGCAGGGTGCCAGCCCACCGCAGGACACACACAAACACACCAGGGCCAATTTAGAATCGCCAATCCACCTAACCTGCACTGCGCCACCGTGCCGCCCTAATAATCATTTTTCCCTGTAGTAATTGATTTATATTCAGTGCTTGAAGTGGACGGGCACTCAGCGGTACCGGCAACTCTTCAAAGTCCACAAGACGAGTTTCACGAGAAATCCTCCACTGTGCATGAAAAAAAAAAAAAAAAAAAAAAAACTTATACAAGCATCTTGGAAACGCTTGATCAGTTATACTGTCGTGAAGTAGGCTTTTGATAAAGTTCACATTGACTACAGTGGTGCACGATATTACCTTTTTATCTTTTCCATTTAGTTCCTTATGTTGGAGTACACTGAAAAAAATAACATATTGGATAAACTTAAAAAAATTATGGCAATCAATTGCATTCACCTTTTTAAGTTCTTTCAACTAACACTACTTTTAAGTAAATCCTACAATGGTATTTAATGTAAATTTAACATTGCTTTTTGATTTGAGTGAAAATAAAAATGTGATACGAACTTTTTGGATTAACTAACATTTTCTTTTACAAAATATTTACTTTTTTAAGTTGAAGCAACTAATGTTTATAATTTAACCCTACTCAAATGGTTTATGTATTAGTAACACAAGATTTTGATTGGAATAAACTTAAAAAGGTTTACGCAATCGATTGTCATATTTTTTTTTTTTTAGGAAGTATAAGTCAATATTCTTACCTTTTCAAACAGAAGTCATAAAAATGGAAAAGAGCACAAGAGTATAGTTTTTGTATTTTAATGTATAAAACATTACTGTTATTTGTAAAGAAATATATTGTAATAATTACAATTTAGATTTTATTTTACCTTTATTTTCTCTTCACAAAAGCCTACAGCCATCTTGGGCTTATTAACGCTGACATTTACTTTACAATCCAAATTGTTCATTTTCTTCTAAATGTTTGCTAGTCACAGTATGTAACTTTTACAAAAGAAGCATAACTGTGAATCTGTAAACTTAATAACCTTAACAAAATCTTGTTTAAAGTAGGGCCTCTATATTGGTAGCTAAGTGGAAAAAAATCCAGCAAACAATACTTTTTAGTCTGATATATGGCCATATATACATATGAGTCTGAATTGTAAAACCAAATAATCTGCCATGTTTTTATACCGTCAATTTTAATAGAATGTCATGGTGGTTTTGTGCAGATGATGCCTGCCATTTCTAAACTGTTCAAGACTTTCCTGTAATGTGCAGTGCGCCACTAACTTGTATGTGACTCGGACTGACAGTCGCGATGTGCACAGAGCCTTTCAATTTAATTACAAGTGACATTTAGATTTTTTTACCTTTCAGCCAGCTTGCTACAAGAATATCTTCTGGAAATTGGATGTTAATGAAAAATCAGATAAATTACAAACAACCATTTGTTAAACTGGTAATTCACTCGTAGTGTTTGACTTTCACGTGTGTCTTTTTTCTTTCCTTCTCCTAGGACATCCCTGCTGGTTCGGTAGACTGTGGAGTAGACACGTTGATGGTGTTTGAATATGAACTGTAGGCTTTATGTAACTTTACATTTGTGTTTAGATTGTGTACGAGTTCAATACTTTAGTTCTTATTCTCTGCTCTTTATCTGACCATGAAGGGACCCTTTGATTTTACTGCTGTCAGTCTCTTAAAGATGCTGATTATATATTTTTATTTTTTCTTCATGTGTGGCATATCTTTAATTGTGGCATTCATTTAACATGGCCTCCACTATTAATGACGCCCCTTATAAAAATGTTAATTATAAAATATTTATTTCTTGATGAGTTCTTTGTTTTTCTTTAAATGAAATTGCTGAAGAAATGTCGCCTCAAACTGAAAAAATTAGAAACATCTGACTTTTAATTGAAACAAACAGGGATTTTTACAGGGGTGCCAATAATAGTGGAGAGCACTGTATTTATCCTTTTTATCATAGGATGACATGCCTGTGACTTGCATATTACTTTAGGTAGTGTCCAGATTTAGGTCTGAAATAATTAATGTATTCTAAAAAAAACTATTGAGATAACCATGAATGAATGTTTTTGTAGTGAAGCACAGAGGAATTCTCACAGTTTCAACTTGTGTCCACTTTTATGAGAAAACAGGAGTGTTCAGACCAAAACCAGGCCGCTTGCACAAGACAAACACTTCATGTGACAATTTGATGTTTTATTTGTGTGTCCACAGTGGCTGTGTGACTGAAGTAGGACAGCGGACTCGAGAACAAGGGGCTGCAGAGATCAGCAGGGCCTCCAGGAGGACTCAACATGAAAAACTGTTGGAGTTCATCATAAAGGGCCATGGAGCAGATGATCACTTGCTGGTAACTTAGTTCAGATAACAAGTAAAACTTTATTGTCATCTATCTAGCAGCACAGAGCTATGATAATTTTACAGCACCAAACTCTTGTATTTTCTTGTCCAACAGGCTGTTGTATCTGTAGAGGTGTCGTCCAAATGGTTTAAAAAGATGAAGATCTTAAAGTTCACCGGGTAATGACCTCTATACAGTAGAAGATGAGGAGCTGACAGATGGCCTCTACAACTACCTGATGAAGTGATGTCAAGAGCTGTAGGCACTTTTGAAAAGATCGACACCCTGAGTTCACGTCATTCTGGATGTGCTGAATTGGCTTTAGTGAGTCTCTGAGTACAGAAAATGTCTCCATGAGTAACGTCCTCTCTGTTTCTGTGTTTGTCATCGGCTCTTATTAAAGCTCGAGGAACAGTTGAGAGGATTTCACTCCAAGAGGCAGAAGGTCTGTTCATTGATGGACCAGCAGACGGTGAGTGGGATGTCATGTGGTGTTGGGAGCAGACGGTCCTTTTAATTTTCAGCACCATTAGTCTGTTAATCAGAATACCATTTTACTTGTAGTGAATTTAGACAAGAATATAAACTAAATACTGTGACCGATAGGGGGCTGTACAAGACTCCAGACACCAGGTAAATGTCCAAAAGTTGTCTTTATTTCTAGAGCACAATGTACAAAGCACCCTCTACTCCACAATACTCATTCAAATACACAATTAATAAAGAATCCTCCACTCCCAGACGCGTTGCCATCCTTCCACCCAGCACAGCTCGCCATCTGGGAGCTTCCACAGTCCTTTTATAGTTCGTGACCCGGAAGTGCTTCTGAACCCTCAGTCCATGTGACTTCTTAGCACTTCTGGGTCAGATCAAAACTCTTCTTTTTCTTCACCCCGGAAGCCCGTAATTCTCTCTTGTCTATGTGACTCGGACGTACTTCCGAGGCATAGGGCAAATGATATTCATTGCTCCTCCCTACAGCTCCATCTAGCGGCCCCTGGGGTATCCAGCAGGGCTGTGTATGTACAAGATTCCCTGCTGGTCTTAAAGTGAAATTTAAAATATGCATTAATACACTTTTAGTATTGGTAAAAGTAATTTTTTTTTTTTTTTTTTTTTAAAGTGAGCAAAGAATTTGACACACTTGAGCTCCAACTGTTGGAGTACAAAGACAGACAGCATCACTGAGGCATCTCGACTTGGGATTCCATCTCAGCGCCTCCTCTAATAAACATGTCACTTGCTTTGTTTGTCTTTGGCCTTTTTTATTTCTGAGATAAACAGACTGTGCATAATAGAGTTGTGTATATTTGATTTAACAATTGATATAAATATTAAAGGACACTTTGATTAAGTTGTCTATATTTGAAATTGTCTGTGTATCCGTTTTAGCCAATTCATGCCATCGGCATTTTTTCTTTAATTTTTATAACTGCATTGTACAGTTTTTTTTACCTTTTTGAACATTACAAGTAAACATGTCTATCCCCGTTCCATATTATTTATCTATACTAATAAAAGGCAATTCACTCACTGACTGACTGACTGACT
>JANRMT010062807.1:8110403-8123187 GCA_026402145.1 Polypterus bichir lapradei
ATATATATATATATATATATATATATATATATATATATACACACACATACATACACAGTACAGGCCAAAAGTTTGTGCACACCTCCTCATTCAATGTGTTTTCTTTATTTTCATGACTGAAGGCATCAAAACTATGAATGAACACATGTGGAGTTATGTACTTAACAAAAAAAGGTGAAATAACTGAAAACATGTTTTATATTCTAGTTTCTTCAAAATAGCCACCCTTTGCTCTGATTACTGCTTTGCACACTCTTGGCATTCTCTCGATGAGCTTCAACAGGTAGTCACCTGAAATGGTTTTCACTTCACAGGTGTGCCTTATCAGGGTTATTTAGTGGAATTTCTTGCTTTATCAATGGGGTTGGGACCAGCAGTTGTGTTGTGCAGAAGTCAGGTTAGTTGGACGATCATTTATTTTTCAACAGGACAATGACCCCAAACACACCTCCAGGCTGTGTAAGGGCTATTTGACCAAGAAGGAGAGTGATGGAGTGCTGTAAATGGTCATGAAAAGTAAGAAAACACATTGAATGAGGAGGTGTGTCCAAACATTTGGCCTGTACTATATATATATGAGATATATATATATATATATATATATATATATATATATATATACACAACGACCTCCATCTGTACTGATAGCCAACAGGGTGCTGGTGGAAATTGGGCTGAAAAAGAAGAAGAGGGGGAAGATGTGTCTGAAGGCAGGAGGAGAGGAGGAAGGTAAAGAGAGTGGAACTGAGGGTAGGAACTTTGAATGTGGGCAGTATGACTGGTAAGGGGAGAGAGTTATCAGATATGACGGAGAGATGGAAGGTTGATATATTGTGTGTGCCAGAGACTAAATGGAATGGGAGTAAGGCCAGGTGGATTGGAGGTGGATTCAAATTATTCTATCATGGTGTGGATGGGAGGAGAAATGGAGTAGAAGTTATTCTGAAGGAACAGTATGTCAAGAGTGTTCTGGAGGTGGAAAGAGTGTCAGGCAGAGTAAAGGTTATGAAGATGGAAATCAGAGGTGTGATGATAAATGTTGTTAGTGCATATGCACCTCAAGTTGGGTGTGCAATGGGTGAGAAAGATGATTTCTGGAGTGAGTTGGAAGAAGTGATGAGCAGTGTACCCAAGGGACAGAAAGTGGAGATTGGAGTAGATTTCAATGGGCATTTTGGTGAAGGGAACAGAGTAGACGAGGAGGTGATGGGTAGATATGGTGAGAGGAATGAAGAAGGTCAGAGAATAATGCATTTTGCCAAAATGATGGACATGGCTGTGGTGAATATGTATTTTAAGAAGAGGGAGGGACATAGGGTTACGTACGAGTGTACAAGAGTGGAGGAAGATGCACACAGGTAGATTACATCTGAAGGAGATTGTAAAGGATAAAGATAGAAACGTACTCACAAGCGAGGAGAGTGTGTTGAGCAGATGGAAAGAGTACTTTGAGAGGCTGATGAATGAAGAGAACGAGAGAGAGAAGAGGTTGGATGATGTGGAGATAGTGAATCAGGAAGTGCAACAAATTAGCAAGGACAAAGTAAGGACAGTGATGAAGAGGATGAAGAATGGAAAGGCCGTTGGTCCAGATTACATACTTGTGGAAGCATGGAGGTGTTTAGGAGAGATGGCAGTGGAGTTTTTAGCCAGATTGTTTAATGGGATCTTGGAAAGTGAGAGGAGGATGAGGAGTGGAGAAGAAGTGTACTGGTACCGATATTTAAGAATAAGGGGGATGTGCACGACTGCAGTAACTACAGGGGAATAAAATTGATGAGCCACAGCATGAAGTTATGGGAAAGAGTAGTGGAAGCTCAGAGTTAAGAAGTAAGGTGATGATTAGTGAGCAGCAGGATGGTTTCATGCCAAGAAAGAGCACCACAGATGAGATGTCTGCTCTGAGGGTGTTGATGGAGAAGTAGAGAGAAGGCCAGAAGGAGTTGCATTGCGTCTTTGTGGAACTGGAGAAAACATATGACAGGGTGACTGAGAGGAGCTGTGTTATTGTATGAGGAAGTCGGGAGTGGCAGAGAAGTATGCAAGAGTTGTACAGGATATGTACGAGGGAAGTGTGACCGTGGTGACGTCTGCAGTAGGAGTGACGGAGGTAGGATTACATCAGGGATCGACTCTGAGCACTTTCTTATTTGCAATGGTGATGGACAGGTTGACAGACGAGATTAGACGGAGTCCCCGTAGACTGTGATGTTTGCTGATGACATTGTGATCTGTAGTGATAGCAGGGAGCAGGTTGAGGAGACCCTGGAGAGGTGGAGATATGAAAGGAGAGGAAGGATGGTCAGTAGGACCACCAAGACAGAATACATGTGTGTGAGTGAGAGGGAGGTCAGTGAAATGGTGAGGATGCAAGGAGTAGAGATGGTGAAGGTGGAGAAGTTTAAATACTTGGGATCAACAGTACAGAGTAATGGGGATTTTGGAAGAGAGGTGAAGAAGAGAGTGCAGGCAGGGTGGAGTGGGTAAAGAAGAGTGTCAGGAGTGATTTGTGACAGACGGGTATCAGCAAGAGTGAAAGGGAAGGTCTACAGGACGGTATTGAGACCAGCTATGTTATATGGGCTGGTGACGGTGGTGCTGACCAGAAAGCAGGAGACAGAGCTGGCGGTGGCAGAGTTAAAGATGCTAAGATTTGAATTGGATGTGACAAGGATGGACAGGATTAGAAATGAGGACATCAGAGGGTCAGCTCAGAGTCAGAGAGGCGAGATTGTGTTGGTGTGGACATGTGCAGAGGAGAGATGCTGAGAGTATTGGGAGAAGCGTACTAAGGATAGAGCTGCCAGGTAAGAGGAAAAGAGGATGGCCTAAGAGAAGGTTTATGGATGTGGTGAGAAAGGACATGCAGGTGATGGAGGTGACAGAGCAAGATGATGAGGACAGGAAGATATGGAAACAGATGATCCACTGTGGTGACCCCTAAAGCGAGCAAACGAAAGAAGAAGTATACAAGTTACTGACATATTATTTAACACGCACAATGTAGCGGTTGTATTATAAGTTGTACTCCATTATTATTAACTTTTCACATCAACACCGTTGCAGTATTAGGTGTGGACCTGAAATGTATTGTAAAGACTCGGGGATGAGAGAGAAGGAAAAATGGAATCTGCCGCTTTAAGCCGGAATGCTGGGATGTGACCCTAAAATGTATCGTTTGTTTCTTCAGCTCACACACGCCACGCAGCTCCTTCTCCTTTGTCAAAGGCAACCCATATGCCACCCTCTCCCCTGAGCCAACCCAAGGCCAGGGTCCACATGTGATGCTCACCATGGAGGCCAAGCATCAGAAGCGATGAGGTTTAGATGTCGGAAAACGCGCGGTCGACAGTGCTGTGCCTGCTCTCCCTTGTAGCCACTGCTTTCATAGATGGCATCTCCGGGTATTTACTTGTCCCTCTCACATTCACATGCAGGGGACCCAACAATAGTGTCATTACTGTATATGATTTGTGGAGAAAATAGAAAATTTTTACACTTTGTGGAGTCTCCCATAGCAGTTTGTTCTAATTGCACTTTTGATCGTTTCGGTCCCTGATCAAGTGTGACTCAGGTACTTTTCTGTATACTTTGTCATAACCGCTTTCAGTATTTGATGTCATTTATTCACAAAGCAAGTATGAACAGAGCCAGACATTCCTTTTAGTTTAGCACAGTTTTATGTTCGATCCCAAAGTCTTTCACGTCTGTCTTCATACTTTAGTGTTTTAAATGCTGCCGCAAATGCCAGCAAAGCCGGAGATTAAAATGAAAAGACAAAGAGAAACAAGATGGCAGTGCATTACGAATCAATTACGGGGTACAGTGACGCCGAATGTCTACCGCCTATTTAGCTGTTTGTCAATCGCTGGACATTAAATGATCACAAGCAGGTATGCAAAAGTTTTAAGTATTACATACACAAGTGTTTTTAGTCCTGTACTGACTTTTAGAAAACCATAATGTAAAACTGAGAGGGTGACGACAAGAAAACACTCATAGGACACCAGAGTCTTACAGGACACACAGCGCCAACCAAAAGCAATCATCTGGGACAAATGTGACAATTGATTTTTTTAATAGGATTTATTTTACATAAAACTATTCTGTCTGATAACGAGGCATCAAATTCGTTCTGCTATGCTGGCAGTGGACAAGTCAGATTTTAAAACTGCATACAAACCCATTTACTGGTGAAACTCCAGTCGGCTCTGCCACTGCTTTGGCCGAGAGAGCTCAAATCGTGCAGACGTTATCTTTACTGGTAAAGTGTACACCTGAAGAAGATGAGAGATCTCCTTTACCTTTCAGCCTTCTCGCCTCCAAGACAACGCTCGTCGTAAAGCTGGGACTGGGCTGTGATGTACGTTTAGCTTTCACTGCTTTGGGTTATTCGCCGTTCTTTCTGTTCTCACGCGTCTCCGTTTCTTTTCCCAGTCGTTGTTTTGTTTCTCTGCACTTCAATTTGCATTTGTTGCTTCTGATTTGTTTTTTTTTTTATATTCGGTTTGTTTTTGGGTTTCTATTTTGTTTCTGTGTTTCCAGTTTGTTTTTTTTAAGGTCTTTATTAAGTTGCCCGGATGTGAAATCCCGGTGCTGTGGCGCCCTCTGTGTAGTTCGGCGTGACTTGCACCAGCACACCCCTTATAGGAGCACAGACCGGGTGAACCTTCGCTGCATCCATGGGGTTTTAATTCATGGCTCGGGATCGGGGGGCACCACCAGTGCAGAGCTTGCTCAAGAATGGTAGCCGGCAGGTGTGAGTGAGGCAAAGACTTGGAGGATGGCCTGGTGGGTGTCAAGAAAGCCAGCAAAAGAAGCCAAAAAAAACCCATCTGGGACAGACTGATATTCTGGGATTGGACTGCTGGAGTCAAGTCATTTTCTCTGATGAATCCCCTTTCCCGATTGCTTGGGGGGGATCTGGGAAAAAAAAGACAAGTTGAGCCCCACCATCAGTCCAGTGTCAGGCCAACAGTAAAGCATCCTGAGACCATTCATGTCACGAGGGGTTGTTTCTCACTCCCAATTTGGCCTAAGAACACAGCCAGGAATAACGAATTGGACCAAAACATCCTCCAAGTGCAACTTCTCCCCACCATCCAAGAACAGTTTGGTGACCAACAATAAACAATCCAGCATGATGGACCACCGGGTCATAAGGTAAAAGTGAGAACTAAGTGGCTTGGGGAAAAATATTTAGGGTCCATAGCCAGGAAACTCCCCATTGAGAACTTGTGGTCAATCCTCAAAGGCGGCGGGTGGACAAATAAAAACACATCAATTGTGATTCTGCAAGAATGGGCTGCCATCAGTCAGGATTTGGCCCAGAAGTTGATTGCCAGCCGGCCAGGGTGAATTGCAGAGGTCTTGAAAATGGGCCAACACTGAAAATATGGAGTCTTTGCATAGATTTCATGGAATTGTCAATAAAAGCCTTTGAAACTTCTGAACTGCTTGTCATTCTACTTCGGTATATCAGAGAAACATCTGACACAAAGATCTAAAAACACAGAAGCAGCAAACTTTGTGGAAAAACCAACACTTTGGTCATTCTCCAAACTTTTGGCCACAACTGTAGTGCGAGGAGATGTAAAGAGGGCCCAGCACTGATCAGTGACACATCAAGGCTTGATCTTCATAGCAGCCACACTGTTGCATTTGCTTAGCCCACGTGTGCAATCTCTGATTCTAGGAGAGATGGATGTCCTTTTCAGAATCCTCCCCGGATTTCAAAAGGTGAATGAATGGGAGCTGAAAGCTCCAGCATGTTGCATTGACCCCACCAAGACATATAATGACTATGGCGACGCGTACGGATGCAGCGACTTGGTTCTCTTCATTTCAGTGTTTAGCATGCATGTGTGTGCTAGTATTACTACTTGTTGTCAGCTCGACAAGATGTAGGTAGAACATCTACAGCCGCCAGGAACTTCTCAAGATCAGAGTTTCTTTGCTCCCACTACATTCTGGCAGACATAGCGAGGAGTACCGGCTCTCTGTAGATTATCATCCCCACGGGAAGGCAGCATAGAGAAAGAGAAAACAAAAGTGAGGCTGCTGGGCCGGTGCGTTAGCAAGGTTACGTAGGCAGCCTGTTAAACCACCTCTCCCCAGTGTTTTCCTCACCAATGCCAGATCTATCGTCAACAGAATCGATGAACTGAGGTTACAGTTGGCAACAAATAACATCGTAAAGAATAGTCGTGTTCTGTTGATCACGGAATCTTGGCTTCACTCCTTGATGCTGGACTCTGCTATCCAGCTAACAGGCTACACTGCACAGTGCCATGACAGGACCAGTGACTCCGGTAAGAGCAGAGGAGGTGGGGGGTGTGTGTATACATAAAGAACAACTGGTGTACAAATACAGTCACTGCTCCCTGAACCTGGAGTATGTGACTGTTAGATGCAGACCCATATATCCCCCTAGAGTGTTTACTGTGGTCATGATTCCCGCTGTTTACATAGCACCGGACACAAATGCAAACTCGGCTATCGAGCTTTTACACCGCAGTATTAGCAGTCAGCTGACCCAGCACCCTGATGCCGTGCATATCGTTGCTGGGGACTTTAACCATGTGGATTTAAAACCTGTGCTCCCTCAATTCCATCAGCACGTCAAGTGTGCCACCAGAGGAGCTAACACTTTGGATAAAGTCTACACAAACATTAAACAGGGCTACACCGCTACCACACCTAGACCACTCTGACCACATGTCACTGTCTTCAATTCTGGCATTCATCCCACTGCCCCTAACAGCACAAGGACAGTTAAAACTTGGCCAGATGGAGCCTCAGCAGCAGCTGCAGGACTGTTTCAGTAGGACCAATGGGGACATTTTGAACACCCAGACCTTGAAGTGTTTAGTGACAGCGTACTGTGTTATATTAAGACCTGCACAGACATTGTCACAGTGGATAAACATATACAGATCTACAATAACCAAAAGCCCTAGATGACAAGGGAAGTCCAGAGACTGCTGAAAGAGAGGAACACTACCTTCAGGTCTGGTGACAAGGTCCTCTACAACACAGCCCATGCCAGCCTAAAGAGGTGCATCCGAGAGGCCAAGTTAGATTATAAAAGGAAGATCAAGGAACACCTGGACTGCAACAATGGCAGGCAAGTGTGGATGGGTGTCCAGCATATGACCAACTACAGGACCAGTCCCGGAGCTGTTGGAGGTGATTTATCACTATCTGAGGAACTGAACCACTACTTTGCCTGGTTTGAAGTGGATCCACCAGAGACAGCCACACTCCATCCAGAAATCAACAACAGCCCCATTTTTACAGTGGGGGGACATGAGGTGAGATGCACGCTGCGGGCTGTCAACCCACGGAAGGCAGCTGGACCTGACGGCATCTCAGGACACATGCCGAAAGACTGTGCAGACCAACTGGCTGGGGTCTTCACCAGGGTCCTCATGCATAACACCGTGCGAAGAATTCACACTCTAACGTGGCATACGGAGAAAAGTGGAAATGTTCGTACGCACAAAAAATACAGATGCATAAATCTGTGCATTCGCCAACTTCCACGTTCTTCCACTACATAAATCCCGGTCAGTGTGAAAAGTAACACACGTGCACGCGCCTGCTGTCCCGCCCCATCTCCTCCGAGAATTACGCCTCTTTGAATATGCAAATCAATAATAATAGCCCTTAAGCTCAGCCTTCTGTGAAAAGACAATGGGAAAAGTATGGGGGGAAAATGGAAGAATTTCAGCGAATACCAAGTGGAGACAAAGAAAAAACATACTATTTGTTGGTTTAAACAGTGATATAAACACCAAAAGGAAGTTGATCAAGTGCCATAGCATGTTGGAGAATCTCGAAAGCTCAACTTCACAAAGTCGCACAGTGCCGGAAATAAAAAAAGAAGTCACATATCAAAGTTGCCATGAAAAGGGGAGTTGTAGCCCACCGTCTGAGTGTCATATGACAGCTTATTAGGGTACAGACAAAAAAAAAAAAATAGACACACAGTGGGGGAAAAAAGCAGGAAATGTCAACTTTAATCTGGAAATTTCCACTTTAATCACGTAGTTTTTGTCATTAAAGTAGAACATCATAAACTTCATCTTAAAATCGTTTAATTAACCAGTTTCTCAAATCCCATCATAATTAAAGTAACACGTTAAATGCTTTGTTTTGTATTTGATCTTCTATGTGCTCTGTGTGTGTGAATCACTATGTGCTTCTGCTTTCAACTTCTCCGACAGGACACAGAATCCAGTGTATTCGTAATATTACAGCTCTCTGAATAATTAAAATACTGAGATGTATACGTGATATCTTTTTGATGATAGGAGTTAAAGCATGTTATTCAACACGGGAATACGGTGCGTGATAGTGTTTCAAACGTACTAATTTCATTGAAGGTTGCAGAGACAGTACTGCTACAATAATCTCCAATTCCTGCCCTTACTTTTCTTTCTCCAAATACCCAATCGCCACACACTCAGCTCTGTAACAGACGTTAAGCCATCTGTAATCTTACGACGATTCTTCAAAACTTTTAAGGAACATTGAAATATCTTTGTAGTACATGTTTAATTATTCTATCCTTCCAGTGTTGTGCCAGCACAAGCAAGAATACAGCACAAGGTAGGAATAATCCGTGAACGGAGCGCCAGCAACTTGCTAGCGCTTTCCCACTGTGTCCTCACGTGTTTATTCATTAACAATATAGATAATTTAAATGAAGTTAAAGTTTTATCTGTATAATATAATCAACATATTTTGCTGCATTTCATCCTAAAAATGATATCGTCATCATATGTAAATACGCGCTTTATAAAGTGGCTCAGGTTCTGTAATATTATAACTGTATCTCAAGTTTACAGTGAGGTGATTGTACTTATAAGTCCAGACAGTTCTACTGGAGCACTTGATGGACTGATTGAGTGCGTTTAGAGCTCTTGTGATGAAACTGTTTGTGAACCGCAAGGTCCGTACAGGAAAGGCTCTGAAGTGTTTGTCATATGAGAGCAGTTCAATAGACAGCATGGCTGAGGCAGAGTGTGCTTGATGCTGTATACCGAGAATTCTCTTTCTGATCAGCTGCTGCTGTGATTCACACTCAGATACAGTGATATAAATACTCCGAGTGGTGCAGTGAGAGTAATATGGAAAAAGATGATCCGCTGTGGCAACCCTAATGGGAGCAGCTGAAAGAAGGTGCAGTGACAGTAACAACGCTAAAGCAGCTATGATATTGAGAATAGTTTGGCCATTCTGTGGACCATTATATTGTTACAGGTTAATTACAATCAGATGCCTTAAACTAATAAACAATATGTGGTTAATTTCAGTGTATTGTTAAAGCCGCGTCAGTAATGCCGATCTAAAAAAGAAAGATAAACCACATAGGAACAGTAGCACTGCTTTGATGCTGGGTGCTGCCAGTCTGCAAAACCGAGCAGAGAACTTGTGTACGCCAGGGTATGAGGTACTGTGGAAAAGTATGTGGCTTTATTCCAAGTTTAGGTTTTATACATCGTGATTTGAACATGGACACGTTTCGTATGTAACATTTTTGTGCATATGCACCGTTTATACATGAGGCCCCAGGGTATTCAACCAGCCTCCGTCTCAGTCCACTGTGCCATCCTCCCTGAAATTCTCTATCATAGTGCCTCTGGCCAAGCAACAGACCGTCATCAGCCTTAAATGACTATAGGCCAGGTGCACTGACCCCTGTGGTTATGAAGTGCTTCAAGAAGCTCATCAGGAACCACCTCATGCCATTCATTCCTCCCATGCTCGATCCACACCAGTTTGCCTACAGCTCAAACAGGGCTACGGCGGACACTGTCACCACTCTCCTCGATGCTGTTGTGTCTCATCTGGAGCAGCAGGGGAGCTATGCATGGCTGCTTTTTGTAGACTTCAGCTCTGCCTTTAATACCATCTTACCCCACAGACTGGTGACCAAACTGTCAGAAATCGGACATCCTTGACCTAAATGCACATGGAGTGTGGAAGTCCTGAGTGATCGCACTTAGAGTTGGTCCCTACTGCTCCACACCCATCAGCCTTGGCTCCCCACTGGTTTGGGTGCCAAGCCCCCTGCTGTATACCCAAAATTGCAGTCCACCATACCACGGTAGTAGGGTTCATCTCTGGGGTAGGGGGATGAGTACACCTACAGGTACAAAGTGGAGCAGCTGACAATGTGGTGTAGGAACAACAACTTGCTCCTAAAAATACAGCCAAGGCGATTGTAGACTTCTTGAAGAAGACAACATCTAGCCACTCATCAATGGGGACGGTGTAGAGAGGGTCTCAGACTTCCGCTTTTTGGGAGTCTCCATTAGGGAGATCTTGACCTGGAGAAGACACGAAGACACACACACACACACACACACACACACACACACACACACACACCTGAGTTAGTGAGGAAGGCACAAAAGAGACTCTACATCCTGAGAGTGTAGAGGGGAGGGGGGAAAAAAATCCCTGACAAAATGCTGGTGTCCTTTTTCTGCTGCACAGTAAAAACCATCATGGATTACTGTCTGGGTGTGGCTCTCCAGCTCCACAGAGGAAAGAGCTCCACCGGGACATAAGTCACCCTACAGATAGTTGGCCATCTTCTCTCCTTCCTAAGATTACATAGTTCCTGTTGTCACAGGAACAATCAAGAAAATTCTTCAGGACCCATCACACCAATTGTCTGAATGCCTGCCTTCAGATCCATAAAGACTAAGAAACAATCTCTGCTCCAGCCATCACCAGGCTGAATGCTGCAAAGTGGGTAATCTGACCGCATGCACCTTCATGTTTACAATACAGCTCCAACATTAGCTAGGCACAAGTGAAATATGACAGATGTATGAGAAGAAAATTTGTTTTAACTTGAGCAATTGTACAATGAAAATGTAGGTGCAATTTCCCCCCCAGTGTTAAAATAAACAAAGCACACATGTTATTGCTACAATGACAATAAAGACTTTTGATTGTCTAGATGGTGGCTCAGATACATTAAAGTGCTTAGCCCTAAAAAAAAGCCCTGTGTAAGCAGACAATTACACGTTAGACACAAAGTAAAGATCACAAGAACCTGTGTTCCATGAAGGAAAGGACAATTGAGAAGGATAAGAGTGCAAGTTTACAAGATGACGACTGGTCAACACAGGAAGAGGAGCAGGATGAGCAACTGAGGAGGTGGGCACACCCAATTGAAGGAGATAACTGGAAAGGCAAAGCAAAACTGGAATGTAAAACAAAGCTGAGGCCCTGGAAGAGATGGGGAGCTAACTGCATTAATGGAACCAACCACCATGAGATCTGATGCAGGAGTGGTTGGGTGGGTTAAGTAAACTGCCTTCCAGTTCATGTTTTAAGACTCATTTCACCTTGGAATGTCAGCAGATTAACTATGCACATCATGTTAGACCATCGCCTTTACAAATAAGGTCATCAAAAAGTTGCCTCCGAGACTCCCTGGGTTAAAGTACAAGATTGAGGCACTAGTTCACTTGGGTTCTTGCCCACCCCTCTGAAAGCTTATTGTTGGTTAACAAGAGAAATGCAGACCACCATTGCATGAAATGCACAAAAAAAAAAAAAAAAAAAACACACCCACCACTATTCATTACGAGCCGTTAATTAAAATTTCATATTGCCAGTTCAACCACCTCACAGCAACTACAGCCAAAACCAGGACCACCAGCAACATGGCAGCTGCAGCTCCCAGAACAAGGTATCCAGTGGGAAGAGGGGCTGTGGGAGGAAGACAAAGGACATTTACTCTCCAAGCCATACAATGAAGGATGAAGACCAAGGATCAGCCAAACCCACAAGTATGAATTGTAGACCAATTTAGAATTAACACCAACAGGGCATACATTCTGCTCCAGCCTTGATGTCTGCACACCATCTGCCTTCACCACAACAGGACCACTGGCTTCCTGGAGAAAGTGTGTTGTGCCACACTCTGCCAGATCCGGAAAGCAAATGGGATAAAGTTTAGCTTTAGACAGATGAGCCCCCTTAGATGACCTGCCATCTTCATACTGCATTAGAAACATACAAGCCATGTTCTACAAAGCCAATACCACAACCAACCCACCATGGGCTACTCACTTCTTGAAGGGCAGCTCCAAGTACAGGGGTCTGTGGCAGAGGGATAGCAGGCAGCAGCAACACAGCAGATGAAAATCTACAGAGAAAGATCAAGGACACAGTTGTGAAACCACACATCACTAGGTTTAAGTCACCAGAAAAACTTAATTAGGCCTAAAGGACACACATCTCCAAGTTGAAGCCCACTACAGAGTACATCAGGCAAGGTCAAAGAAACAAAGCAGCACAAAACAGGATTCCCACCTTTTCAGCCAAGGCTTGCTGAGCAACAGGATCCACAAAAGCAAACACCTCAAAGACAAATATCTTGTAAGGACTTGGGTAGGCCACTCCAGATGTGCTATCCACAGTCACCAAGCTGGTCAAATCGTTCTCACCCATGCATGAGCACCTGGGTAAAGCAGACATGCAGTTAGCAGAACAGCTAACCTCTCCTTCCCCCACCCTCACACAGGGAGGCACCTACCCATTCACTAGAAGGCTCCAATGGGGCTGGCTAGAAGCAGAAGGTCCTGGGGTGACCCAGCAGTCCAAGTCAGAACGAGGTTAGGGTCAGTCCTGTTCACAATCTGCACTTCCACAGGATCCCTCAGTTTTGGTCACAGGGTAGTCAGCATCCACATAGGAGGATTCTGCTCAGAGAGAGAGAGAGAGAGAGAGAGAGAGAGAGAGAGAGAGAGAGAGA
>JANRMT010062807.1:8181975-8192830 GCA_026402145.1 Polypterus bichir lapradei
GAGAGTAGTTGTTTTTCAACTGTAAAAAAGATGCTGTATTGTTAACCAGTAATTACTCTGTTCACACGTTTACAGCATTTTAATGTGAAAGGCTAAGAATTCTGGGATATGTTGCTGGTTTCAATGTTTTTACAGTAGTGATGAACTTCTCTAGGCTGATGGTAAGGCTCTCCTCCTGGCATTACAAGTAATCATTGCTTCAGATTTGGAGACAGGAGTCATGCCAACTGACTATAAAGTGGGTCTTGTTGTCCATATCTGGAAAGAGAAGGGTGATTATCTGGACTGCGGCAACTACAGGGGGATCACACTGCTCTTGGTGCCGTGTAAGGTCCTTGCTAGGGTCATCCTTGGTGGGATCCGTGATCACTTGCTCACCTACCAGCGACCAGAGCAGTTTGGTTTTACACCCACAATTACAGCAGCCCAGGTGAGCAGAGAGCTGAGCAGACTTCATGCCAGCAAAGCAGTGGGTCCAGATGGTGTATCGCCACGACTGCTGAAGGCCTGTGTGCTGGAACTGGGGAGTCCTCTACAGTGCACCTTCAACCTGAGCCTGGAACAGGGGAGAGTCCCGAGGCTTTGGAAAACATCTTGTATCACCCCACTCCCAAATGTATCACGTCCTGGTGAGCTGAATGACTTCCAGCCTGTCGCTCTGACGTCACATGTGATGAAGACCATGGAGCGGCTGCTGCTTTACCACCTGAGGCCACAGGTCTGCCACACCCTCGACCCTCTGTAGTTTGCATACCAGGAGAAGGTGGGAGCGGAGGTTGCCATCATCTATATGCTACACTGATCCCTCTCCCACTTGGACAGAGGCAGTGGTGCAGTAAGAATTATGTTTCTGGACTTCTCTAGCACCTTCAGCACCATCCAACCTCTGCTCCTTAGGGACAAGCTGACAGAGATGGGAGTAGATTCATACCTGGTGGCATGGATCGTGGACTATCTTACAGACAGACCTCAGTATGTGCGTCTCAGGAACCGCAGGTCTGACATTGTGGTCAGCAGCACAGGAGTGCCGCAGGGGACTGGACTTTCTCCGGTCCTGTTCAGCCAACATACATCAGACTTCCAATACAACTCAGAGTCCTGCCACGTGCAAAAGTTCACTGATGACACTGCTATCATAGGCTGCATCAGGAGTGGGCAGGAGGAGGAGTATAGGAACCTAATCAAGGACTTTGTTAAATGGTGCGACTCAAACCACTTACACCTGAACACCATCAAGAGCAAGGAACTGGTGGTGGATTTCAGGAGACCCAGGCCCCTCATGGACCCCGTGATCATCAGAGGTGACTGTGCAGAGGGTACAGACCTATAAATACCTGGGAGTGCAGCTGGATGACAAATTGGACTGGACTGCCAATACTGATGGTCTGTGCAAGAGAGGACAGAGCCGACTATACTTCATTAGAAGACTGGCATCCTTCAACATCTACGATAAGATGCTGCAGATGTTCTATCAGACGGTTGTGGCGAGCGCCCTCTTCTACGTGGTGGTGTGCTGGGGAGGCAGCATAAAGAAGAGGGACGCCTCACGCCAGGACAAACTGGTGAGGAAGGCAGGCTCTATTGTAGGCACGGAGCTGGACAGTTTGACATCCGTGGCAGAGCGACGGGCGCTGAGCAGGCTCCTGTCAATCATGGAGAATCCACTGCATCCACTGAACAGGATCATCTCCAGACAGAGGAGCAGCTTCAGCGACAGACAGACTGCTGTCACCGTCCTGCTCCACTGACAGACTGAGGAGACCCCACACTATGTGACTCTTCAATTCCACCCGGGGGGTTAAACGTTAACATTATTCAAAGTTATTGTCTGTTAAACCTGCATTGTTATCACTCTTTAATTTAATATTGTTCTTTATCAGTATGCTGCTGCTGGAGTATGTGAATTTCCCCTTAGGATTAATAAAGTATCTATCTAAGGAGCCACTATTGACCACATCCTTGCACTGAGGGTTCTCATGGAGCGCAAACATGAATATTGACAGAGTTCCTTTTCAGCCTTTGTCAATTTTCTTGAAGCATTTGACTCAGTTGATCAAGCTGCCCTGTGGGACATTCTGAGACTTCATGTGATCTCCTCAAAGTTTGCTGGATATCATGTCCGGTCTGTCCACTGGTACTGTGAGTGCTGTGCAGAGTGGAGGCAGGACCTCTGCGTTTTCCCCAGTTGATTCTGGGGTCGATCAGTGGTGTGTTCTGCTCCTACTCTGTTCAATGCTTGTATGGACTGGGTGTTAGGTAGGGTCGTGGGGTCCAGCAGCTAGGGGGCATCTGTTGGTGAACAAAGAGTCACTGAACTTGACATTACTGATGAAGCTGTGATCTTCACAAAGTCAAAGTCTCGAGTGATTGAGTGAGAAGTCTGAGTGTCTGGGCTGGCAAGGGATCTGATAAAAACCAACTTCCAGGCCTTTAATGACCTCTTGGGCACGGCCATCAGCATTGTGTCTGTCTGTGGAGAGAGTGTCAACCTTTTTGAGAGGTTTACTTACCTTAGCAGTGACATTCATATCTCTGGTGACTCTTCCTATGAAGTCAGTATTGGATTGGGAGAGCATGGGGGCTCATGAGATCACTGGAAAAGGTTGAGTGGTGGTCCTGATATCTCTACAAAAGAACAAAAGAACAAGTCTTGAGTGGTTCTCCCTGTTTGAGAGACATGGACGCTATCCAGTGACCTGAGATGAAGACTGGACTCCTCCAGTACTGTGTCTCTTGGTGAGTAACTGCTTATTTAAGACAAAGTCAAACCAATGGTACCCAAGGATTCTCCAGAGTCCTTAATGAAGTACAAGACATGCCCTGTGAAGGAGGGTCAGTTATGGCACTACAGCCATGTGGCACGATTACCTGAGGGTTATCCCCATCGCTGAGGGCCTGAGTGGCTGGACCAGGCCAAGAGGACGCCCGCGTAACATCTGGCTGTGGCAGGTAGATTGGGATTAGACTGCATGTCCAGTCATTTGCCAACTTGGATGCTGAGCTGTTTGGTTGTGTGGTGGGTGCGGTGACGTGCTGTACCAGTGCATGCTCCCCAATCTGATCTGACCTGACCGTTGCCATAAATTGCAGTGTATTTTGAGAGCATTTTAGGCCAAAGAAATATGTCCAGAGGTCGCCACTTCTCCAAAAGCCAATGCTGACACTGCTGTACCACTGGTAACAACACAAACAGCTAATTGCTCCTTTAATTATAAGCGTGTGCTTTTATCAAAGCACAAATCATTTTTGCTTCATTGTGTATATAAACGTGTAACCAACCAACTTAACTTTGGGGTAATCAGTGATGGGTAATTTAACATTTACAATGCATCCGGAAAGTATTCACAGCGCATCACTTGTTCTACATTTTGTTATGTTACAGCCTTATTCTAAAATGGATTAAATTCATTTTGTTCCTCAGAATTCTACACACAACACCCCATAATGACAACGTGAAAAAAGTTTACTTGAGGTTTTTGCAAATTTATTAAAAATATAAAAACTGAGAAATCCCATGTCCAGAAGTATTCCCAGCCTTTGCTCAATACTTTGTTGATGCACCTTTGGCAGCAATTCCAGCCTCAAGTCTTTTTGAATATAATGCCATAAGCTTGGCACACCTATCCTTGGCCAGTTTGGCCCATTCCTCTTTGCAGCACCTCTCAAGCTCCATCAGGTTGGATGGGAAGCGTCGGTGCACAGCCATTTTAAGATCTCTCCAGAGATGTTCAATCGGATTCAAGTCTCGGCTCTGGCTGGGCCACTCAAGGACATTCACAGAGTTGTCCTGAAGCCACTCCATTGATATCTTGGCTGTGTGCTTAGGGTCGTTGTCCTGCTGAAAGATGAACCGTCGCCCCAGTCTGAGGTCAAGAGCGCTCTGGAGCAGGTTTTCATCCAGGATGTCTCTGTACATTGCTGCAGTCATCTTTCCCTTTATCCTAACTAGTTTCCCAGTTCCATCCCCACAGCATGATGCTGCCACCACCATGCTTCACTGTAGGGATGGTATTGGCCTGGTGATGAGCGGTGCCTGGTTTCCTCCAAACGTGACGCCTGGCATTCACACCAAAGAGTTCAATCTTTGTCTCATCAGACCAGAGAATTTTGTTTCTCCTGGTCTGAGGGTCCTTCAGGTGCCTTTTGGCAAACTCCAGGCGGGCTGCCATGTGCCTTTTACTAAGGAGTGGCTTCCATCTGGCCACTGTACCATACAGGCCTGATTGGTGGATTGCTGCAGAGATGGTTGTCCTTCTGGAAGGTTCTCCTCTCTCCACAGAGGAGCTCTGGCAGAGTGACCATCGGGTTCTTGGTCACCTCCCTGACTTAAGCCCTTCTCCCCTGATCGCTCAGTTTAGAAGGCCGGCCAGCTCTAGGAAGAGTCCTGGTGGTTTCGAACTTCTTCCACTTACGGATGATGGAGGCCACTGTGCTCATTGGGACCTTCAAAGCAGCAGAATTTTTTCTGTAACCTTCCCCAGATTTGTGCCTTGAGACAATCCTGTCTCGGAGGTCTACAGACAATTCCTTTGACTTCATGCTTGGTTTGTGCTCTGACATGAACTGTCAACTGTGGGACCTTCTATAGACAGGTGTGTGCCTTTCCAAATCATGTCCAATCAACTGAATTTGCCACAGGTCGACTCCAATTAAACATCTCAAGGATGATCAGGGGAAACAGGATGCACCTGAGCTCAATTTGGAGCTTCATGGCAAAGGCTGTGAATACTTATGGACATGTGCTTTATCAATTTTTTTATTTTTAATAAATTTGCAAAAGCCTCAAGTAAACTTTTTTCACGTTGTCATTATGGGGTGTTGTATGTAGAATTCTAAGGAAAAAAATGAATTTAATCCATTTTGGAATAAGGCTGTGACATCACAAAATGTGGAAAAAGTGATGCTCTGTGAATACTTTCTGGATGCACTGTATGTTTGCTGTCCAGTAAAAATACTAAAAGTTAGCTAGAGCCCTGCCACCTTCTGCCTTAGGTCTTTGTAGGGTCGCTCTTTGGATACGTGGATGTTTTAAATTCTAAATAAATGAGGTTATGGTTGAATGTAATTGCTTAAAAAATGATTTATTGATGTATATTGGAATGTTTTGAAATAAAAAGCGAAGCTTACACTGTAACAAATTGATGTAAATTTACAGGATTTTTTTTACAGTTTCCGACTGTTTTTTCGAAATACTGCACATTACTGTAAAAGAAACAGCATTACTTTGATTTACAATATTTAACTGTAAATATTGTATTTACAGTTTAACACACTAAAGTATACAGGATTTAATTGTAAATCGCAAATGCTTTTAGTATTTTTTACTTAGGATATGGAATGCTATGCTGTTTTGTTCATCATCTGTTTTTTGGACAATCCACAATCATCAGGTTTTGTAAACATTCTACAGTATTTATGCAGCATTCACCTTTTTCAGATGTAAATTAGATAATCAACACACTTTTGAAAACAATTACGCATTTTAAAACCGTTCTGTCGCACTTTATTGCGGTTGGTTTAAAAAAAATAATTCAGTAATTAACTGCAAATTGCAAAGGATTTTGGGATATTCAGTGACGTGGGGACTCCATGCTGCCAGGATCTGTTCATCCATCGTAATCGTGGAATTTTTGTGGAATACATAATCATCAGGTATCGTAACCATTTTTTTTGTCCAACATTCTCATACTTAGAGTGTAAAGGGTGCACACTTTTGAAAATTATTACTCATTTTAGAAACTTTCACCACACGTGTCAGTGCAGCACAAATGCTTATTGCTTCTGCACATGCTGTTTAATTTTATTAGTACAGCTAACAACCAAACCGAACACCAACAGCACATTATACGTGCTATAATAATTAATTCAGCTGCCGTTACTGGACTAATCATGACTTTGAATTGATTTGACCCGAGCTAACGCGCTAAAAGCTGTGAGTAAGCATGCCAATATTGTGAGCACGTTTCCTTAACCAAACTTGCGTTCGTCAGACATGTGAAAATACATTCGAGCCTCCCAAATGTTTTGTTTAGATGTGCTTTTTCTGACTGCAGTTGTTCTTTCAGAAAAATAACGGCCTTAAAATGGCACATGTACAGGGATCACCCTCGAGACAGACGTAGAAAGCAGGGATTTTCTTCTGAGTCTGTGCCATGTAATGTAGAGCTCTGCAGTGTTAGATGACTTAGTAGCTCATTTGAATTCACATATCAAAGAGGGTAAGGTGGTTTCTTGTCCTTTTCAGCAGCGTTGTAAACATTTTACAGTTATATCCTCATTTACTTCTCATTTGTCAAGAACACACAAAGGATGTGCAGTGTCTTCCCTTAAAACACATGTGATGGCAGTGGCAGGGACAGAATTAAATAAAATAGCTAAGAATGTTCCCATGCAAGAGGAAGAGCTGACAGAGGCCCACCTGGCTCATATGGAGGGAGATCTGGCAGAAGTTTTACCAGAGAGAGTTGATGAGTCACTTTTCTTAAAACATTTAGCCCTGTTTTATTTAAAATTGCAGGCTAAAATATTGCTCCCACCATCAGTCATTCAGTCTATTATTGAAGACTTTCAGTCAGTGCATGACATTAGTCCGTCTCATTTACTTCATAGTCTGGATGTTGGGTATCTCGGATGATGAGAGAAAGAATGTTTTGGATGTTCTAAAATCAAATGACTTGTTTCATGCTTGCAACACTGGTACTTTAAAAACCGACCAGAGACGAAAAACTGTCTTTAAAAGTCAGTTTAGATATGTTGAGCCAGTTCCTATTCTTCTTGGACAGAATGAATCAGGAAAAGCATGTTTTCTTCAGTACATTCCAGTGAAAGAGACACTTAAGTCACTCTTTCAAAGCCAGTTGGTCATGCAACAGTCATGTTGCTATAAACAACTAATGAAATCCTCATCTAGGCCAAAAGACATCTTGGAAGACATATGGGATGGGAGCAACATTGCATCAAATGCAATTGTTCAGTCAGATGACACATTGGCTCTTGTTTTGTACCAGGATGCATTAGAAGTGGTAAATCCACTAGGATCTGGAAGGAAAAAAACATAAAGTGCTGGCTGTTTACTTAACTCTAGCAGACATACCACCTCATAACAGATCAAGTGTGGATCAAATGCAGCTGGTAATGCTTTGTCGAGAACAAGATTATAAATATTTTGGATCAGAGACAGACTTTGGGTCACTTATCACCGACTTGAAGGAACTAGAAGTAGCTGGCATACCTTTACCAGATGGACACATACACCGAGCCACATTGTGTGCTATTGCCGGGGATAATCTTGGCTCACACAACATATGAGGTGTGGCAGAAAAGTAATGAGACTGATTTTTTATTTAGCAAAGTTTTTATTTTTTTCAAACATCAATGTTATCCCCTTCAAAGTAGTTCCCTTGGGCAGCTACACACCGATGGAGACGTTGTTCCCACTGTTGGTAGCAGCGCTGGAAGTCTTCAACCGGTATGGTCTTCAGCATGTCCGTTACACTCTTTTGGATGTTTTCTAAAGTCCCGAAATGACGTCCTTTGAGGACATTTTTCAGTTTAGGAAAAAAGAAAAAGTCACACCGACTGAGGTCAGGTGAATAAGGGGGCTGGGGAACCACAGGAATGCCTTTTGAGGTCAAAAATTCTGTTATGGAGAGGGCAGTGTGACATGGGGCGTTGTCATGATGGAGCATCCATTTGTCTGCAATGTCTGGTCTCACGCGAATGACCCTTTTTCTGAGCCTTTCAAGGACGTCTTTATAAAAAACTTGGTTGACAGTTTGTCCTGGAGGAACAAATTCTTTGTGGACGATTCCCCTTTTGTCAAAAAAAACAAATCAGCATTGATTTGCGGCAGCAAGAATTATTACAAGAACAAGAAAATATGAACACATAACTCCAGTTCTTAAATCCTTACACTGGCTCCCGGTTAAGTTTAGGGCAGATTTCAAAATCCTCCTTTTAACATATAAAGCATTAATTGGCCAAGGTCCGCCTTACTTGTCTGAACTTATCATGACTTACAAACCTGAGCGCACATTAAGATCCCAAGATGCTGGTCTGCTTATGATTCCAAGGATTAATAAAATAACAGTGGGAGGTCGAGCCTTTAGTTACAGGGCCCCTAAACTGTGGAATGGTCTTCCTGCTACTATAAGAGATGCCCCTTCAGTCTCAGCCTTTAAATCTCGGCTGAAGACTCACTACTTCAGTTTAGCACACCCTGACTAGAGCTGCTGATTAACTGTACAGACTGCATCTCTGTTGTTAGTCATTAGCACTAAAACATAAGTAACATGATTGTTATAATTTGTTACTAACCCTCACCTATTCTGTTTCTGTTCTCGGTACTCAAATGTGGCAATTGGTGCCACGGCCCTCGTGCCAAGTTGTTGCCTGCCTATGGTAAAGTCATCCCTGATGGAGGATCACAGGAATCATAGGAAAAAGGGGTCCTTTCATCGGATTGGCTGACCGAGCAACGTTTCAGCTGTGGAATGGCCAATTGGGGAGGCAGCTTGATGGATGAGGTCTCCAGGACTCTAAAAATATCCAAATCTTATTATGGGATATCATCTACAGTTAAATTCTGCTCCTTGCTTCTAAAATTTGTATTATTATGCTGTATTAAGGATTTGTTCTGTTCTGTGTATTGTATTGTATTGACCCCCTTCTTTTGACACCCACTGCACGCCCAACCTACCTGGAAAGGGGTCTCTCTTTGAACTGCCTTTCCCGAGGTTTCTTCCATTTTTCCCTACAAGGTTTTTTTTGGGAGTTTTTCCTTGTCTTCTCAGAGAGTCGAGGCTGGGGGGCTGTCAAGAGGCAGGGCCTGTTAAAGCCCATTGCGGCACTTCCTGTGTGATTTTGGGCTATACAAAAATAAACTGTGTTGTATCGTAAACTGTATTTGATCTTCGATTTGCTCATTCGAGCTTTCTTTGGTCGAGGAGAGTTTGCAGTGTGCCACTCCTGACTTTGTCTCTTGGTCTCAGGATCGTATTCAAAAATCCATGATTCATCACCTGTGATCACACGACTAAAGAAATCTTGCTCATTAGCGATTCTGTCAAGAAGATCAAGACACTTGTTTTTTCGATTGTCCTTCTGCTCAATTGTGAGGTTTTTCGGCACCATTTTGGCACAGACCTTTCGCATGTGCAAATGTTCAGTCAAAATTTGATGAACGGTAAATCTGTTCAAATTTAATTGTTCACTCGACGGTCTGATCTCACAAGAGTGTTCACACGTTCGATGTTTTCATTGGTTTTCGAAGTTGAAGGCCTCCCTGAACGGTGTTTATCTTCAACGTGTTTTCTGCCTTCTAAAAATGATTTGTGCCAGCGAAAAACATGAGCTCGGAATAAAGAATGTTCCCCATAAGCCTGTTTTAACTTTTCAAACGTCACACTTGCCGATTCTCCAAGCTTAACACAAAATTTAATGGCACAACGTTGCTCCAAATTCCGCTGTTCCATTTTGCGTGACGCACAACCAAAAACACAACTTCGCTAATAGCAGTCACAAAAATCACGTAGTTAACGGAAGGAGTTGAAACTCGCACTGAGCTATGGGAGGGTACTGATACACGTGCTCTATCAAGGACAACAGCGCCGCGTTGCCAGATCGCTTGCAGTGTTGCCAGTCTCATTACTTTTCTGCCACACCTCGTATGGGGGCTTTAATGAAAACTTCAGTAAGTGCAAGTACTTTTGCCGATTTTGTACTATAGATCGTGCAACATTTCTGTCCTCCCCCTTTACAAGAGGTGAAAAGAGAACTGTAGAATCTTATAGCAACAGTGTAGAACACATTGCTGTAAGTGGTTCTGATTCATCAGTGGGAATTAAATACAACTCAAAGTTTAATGAACTCTCCCACTTTCATGTGTGCAAACCAGGTCTGCCTCCCTGTTTGGGCCATGATCTTTTTGAGGGTGTTGTTGCATGTGACCTAGCTTTATACATTGAAGATTTTGTCACAAACCCAAAACTGTTCACATATAAAGAGCTGAATGGACGACTTAATAAGTTTAAGTGCATTGACAACGATGCAGGTAATAAACCCAGTGAGGTTAATCCTGTCAGTTAAAAGCTAAGTGGGCACGCTGTCCAGAACTGGTGTTTCCTTAGGCTCCTTCCTCTTTTAATTGGAGACAAAATAAAAAAATCCAGTGCAGAACAAGATCTGGCAACTTGTCTTGCAGCTGAGGCAAATTGTTGAATTGATCTGTGCTTCTGCCATTGCATGTAGCCAGGTAACCTACTTGAATGTCCTTATTGAGGACTACATACAAGGTCGACATGAAGCTTTTCCTAATAATCAACTAAAGCCTAAACATCATTACTTGTGTCATTATCCAGAACTAATTCTCTGCTTTGGTCCTCTTATTCGCTTATGGACACTTAGGTTTGAAAGCGAGCACACTTATTTTACGCAGTGTGTTCGCAAGCTGCACAACTTTAAGAACATAACTGCCACACTAGCAGAGAGACATCAGCTTTTACAAGCATACCTCTGTGCTGGTGATATCTTTCCACCAAATACTGTTGTTGAAAAAGGTACAGATTTCTATCCAGATGACTATAGCGAAAGCATTAAACCTGGGCTTCCAGACACAGTACACTGTTGCTGTACATGAAGTCACAGTTAAAGGTACGAGCTACAAGAAAGAGATGTGTGTTGTTTTAGGGAAAGCGGATGATAGATTGGTCTTTGGTAAGATTAAACTGATTCTTGTTTCTGACACTTCAGTTTGTTGACTTCCTTGTTGATATGGAAATTTATTTCCTGAATGTGGACCATCAACACATATTTTTAAATTATGTCTGTGTAAAATGGTCTGATCTACCAGACTATT
>JANRMT010062807.1:8196994-8207795 GCA_026402145.1 Polypterus bichir lapradei
TGATATGGCCGTGCAATATGTAACAAAGAGAATGGAAAAGGTAGGTGGCATCTCCGGGCATGGAAACCACTCGGTAAGTGACAGTTCTTTGATCGATGGTGATCACCTTGGAATTTTAAAGGAAATGGGTACCTGAGCAATGTAAAGTAAGTCTAAAATACCTACACAATAACTATAATCGTAATAAATGAACAATAAAACAGCGGAGAAGACGTGGATTAAATAAAAAGGCTGTAGTTATCAGTAGGGAGACGTGAATCCCGTGGCGAAGCAAGGAAGGGAATGTAGAGACCGGAGCGACGGATGGCCTTACATAGGCAGGCAGCCAACAATGTGGGAGGCGTTGGGATGGGGGACCCAACGCCGCCTCACACGGTGACCGAGCTGCAGGCTATGGACGTATATATGTACGTAAGTAGGATTCAGTTAGCGTTGGGAACCCGCGTACCAAATTTCTTGAAGATGGGCCCATAAGTAACAAAGACTGTTGAAAAGTTCAATATGGTGGCCAACAGTGGCATCATACCACCGAAATAAGTACGTACATTGGTTTCGGTTAGCGCAGGGAAGCCGCCTACCAAATTTCGTGAAGATGGGGCCATAAATAAGAAATTTCAACATGGCTGATGTTGTTGACCGTTATCGACCATTACGTGTAGAATTTCGAAATGAAACCTGCTTAACTTTTGTATGTAAGCTGTAAGGAATAAGCCTGCCAAATTTCAGCCTTCTACCTACACGGGAAGTTGGAGAATTAGTGATGAGTCAGTGAGGGCTTTGCCTTTTATTAGTATAGATGATTTTCTCTCTGTTCGTGTTGGTTATTGCTGGGATTGCATTGCGAACTTCTTGCTGGTGGATTTGTTGAGCTAAGATTTTTTAGCTTTTCCTCCATGTTCATAGTAATGCCTTGATTTAAAAATGAGTTATTTGGTTTCTTTAGTTCATTTTTGAATCCATTTCAAGATACTTGTATTTGTTTTTAAATCCTTTAATGGTTGTGCCCCATTTTATTTGTTTTAACTGCTGCACCCTTATGTACTGTCTCACTCTCTCAGGTCAGCAGACCAAACGCTTTCATGTGTTCCTAAGGTACAAACTCGAGGTGATCGAGCGTTTTCAGTTGCAGCTCCAAAACTCGGGAATGATTTGCTGTTGCACCTTAGGCTGGCTCCTTCACTCGCAGTCTTTAAATCTTATTTAAAAACACTTACTCCCTGGCCTTTAACCCAGTAGGATATGCTGACTGTCTCTGTACTTATTATGAATCGCTTCAGGTCTTGTGTGTTTGTTTCTTTTACCCTTTGGTTATTGTTTGTCTGATAGGTTGGGTTTTTATTATACAGCACTTGGGTCAGTCTTGATGTTTTTATAGTGCTTTATAAATAAATAAACCGTGCTAGTAGCTGGTTGGACCCCCTTTTTTCTTCAGAACTGCTGCAATTCTTCATGGCGTGGATTCAACAAAGTGCTGCAAACATTCCTCAGAGACTCTCCTCCATATTGACATCACTTAGTGCTGTGAATTGGTCAGCTGCACATCTTCCATTCCTCCTCAGCCCACAGGTGCTCTACTGGACTGAGATCTGGTGAGTGGGAGGGCCATTTGAGTCACGTGAACTCCTTAACATGTTCAGGAAACCAGCTGGAGATGATTTGAGCTTTCTGACATGGCCATCAGAGGATGGTGGTTATAAAGGGATGGACATGGTCAGCAACAACACTCATTTAAATGCCACAGCCTACCTAAGGGCCCCAAAGTGTGCCAAGAAAAGCCCCCCCCCCGAACTGTTGATACAAAGCAGGAGGTATTGCTGCTTTCAGGTTGTTGATCAGAGCATCAGAATGGCAGAGCAGAAACTGAGACTCAGACCAGGAAACATTTTTCCGGTCATCTGTTGTCCAATTTTGGTGAGCCCCATATGTGAATTGTAGCCTCAGTGGCCGGTTCTTAGCTGACAGGAGTGGCACCCACTGTCGTTTTCTTGTGCTGTAGCCCACCTGCTTTAAAGGTTTGCACATTCCATGATCTTCTGCATACCTCAGTGCGATCTGAGTTACTGTTGGCCCCCCATCAACAATTGACAAGCAGCATTAACAAGGGTATGGCAAAGTGCTAGAGCTGGGAAAATGATACAAAAAACACATCAAAGCTCGTGCCAGTCAGTCAGTCAGTCAATCTGAAGTGTAGGGAGTCAAAAAATCAGTGACAAAACACCACTGTCATGTGACATTTGAAGCTTCAAATGTCATTGGTTTGACAGCTTTGGTGTTAAAACAGGTAGCCTATTTATATAAAATGCTTCATTCCTCATTCAACAATTGAAATTTAGTAACAGATGGCAACGGCAGAAAATGGCATTCAAAATTTAAAATGGACAAGGCCCTTGGTGGAATGAAATGAACAGACTTTTCTGAGCTTTTCCTAGCAACATGAGGCTGAAACAGAGCGTTGTGTCACTTGTGCTCTTGCCTTAACCTCAGTTAAGCATCATCTTATTCTGCATTAGAGGATTGAAACAAAAAGGGATGATAAGCCTGCACATCACCACCTAGGTCCCACTGCCTACCATTTTTCACGGTTGGTGGAAATGAGTCAGTCAATCTAAAAAAAAAAAAAAAACAAACAGATTGTATGCTAAAATAAAAGCAACAACAAAAATTCACTTGTGGGTCTTTCATGCTGGTTACATAACAGCCTTTACATTAATGCACCATAGCACTGATAAACCCACAGGACAGGGGGAAACATCCGACCCCGATTGTTGATCCAAACAAGCCATGCTGACCTTTAAACCAGCCACACTGGCTTAGCTGATGTGTGACATCACTAAGAGGTGAAAGATGCCCAGTGTAGAAACAAGGAGCACTGAAAGAGGTAGACGTCAACTCAAAGCCTCCATGTGATACTATGAGCCATTCATTTGGAACCAAAACCTGCAGCCACAGGGGGTCCTCAGGACCGAGTTTGGGACACACTGGTTTAATAGAAGTCCGTCCTGCACAAGCAGACACTTGGAGTACTTTTAATGGATTTTGGGATGACCAGAGAAGACCTGGCAAACATGGAATACGATAACCAAGAAAAGGCCAGCTATGAATGAAACAAAAAAGGGGGGGCTGAAGTGCAGGTAACCACCCATTTCATAATAAGCCAAAGTCAACAGCTGGAGCTTGGACACCAGACCCACAGGTTAACTATTTGATTGCACATGAAAATAAAGATTCCAACCAATTCATGAAGTAAAAAGAGCCTTTATTAAGATTTCAGATTCACTTTCTGCCTGTTCAACCTCCTCACAGCAACTGCAGCCAAAACCTGGACCACCATCAACATGGCAGCTGCAGCTCCCAGCACCAGGTATCCAGTGGTTAGAGGGGCTGTGAAGACAAAGGACATTTACTCTCCAAGCCATACAGTAAAGGATGAAGACCTCAAAACAGAACTCTGGCCTACTCCAGTAGGAGGATCAAGATGGTTACCTTTCTGCTCCAGTCTGGATGTCTGCACCTGCTCATCCTCAAAGACCACAGGACCACTGTGAAGGAGCACATTCTTCCTGGATGAAGCAATTTGTGCCAACTTGTCTGCAGCTCTGCCAGATCCTGAAGTAGTAGGGTTTAGCGTCACATACACACCACACTAAGCCCACCTTACAAGGCAGCCAACCAGATTTCACACCCCATGTCTACAACAAGCGGTCTCCATACGATGGAGTAGCTTCAATTATAAAGGCACCGAATTAGGAACACGGATGCCATTTTTAATAAAACAGACACCACAGCCAACCCCAACTGCCATGGGCTACTCACTTCTTGCAGGGCAGCTCTGAGTACAGGGGTCTGTGGCAGAGGGATAGCAGGCAGCAGCAACACAGTAGATGAAGATCTACAGAAAGATAAAGGACACAGTAGGGAAACCACACATCAGGAGCCCAAAACAGCAGAGAAGCTTCGTCACTCACTGGTGTATGGATACACACAACTCCAAACTGAAGCCCAATACAGAGTATTTCATGCAAGACCACAAAAACCACAAGGCAGGATTCCCTTTTGCCACAAAACCCACCTTTTCAGCCAAGGCTTGCTGAGTGACAGGATCCACAAAAGCAAACATCTCAAACACAAATCTCTTGTAATGACTTGGGTAGGCCACTCCAGATGTGCTGTCCACAGTCACCAAGCTGGTCAAATAGTTGTCTCCTGTGTTTGGACACCTGGGACAAGCAGACCTCCCCCAGTTAGCACTGAACAGCCAACAGCTCCTCCTCAACCTCACACAGAGGGGCACCTACCCATTCACCAGAAGGCTCCACTGGGGCTGGCTGGAAGCAGAAGGTCCTGGGGTGACCCAGCAGTCCCCAAGAGTCAGAACAAGGTTAGGGTCAGCCCTGTTCATGATGTGAACTTCCACAGCCACAGGATCCCTCAGAGTTTTGGTCACTGGGTAGTCCGCATCCACATAGTAGGAGCCATAGGAGGAATCTGTCCATGGAAAGGAGGGGGGCCATTAGTTAATGGAAATGGAGGTTTTTCCTTCGGCATGGCACACCCTTTAACTCCTCACACCCCACTGATGACATTTTCCAATGGTTGCCATCAGGCAAAAAAAGATACAACATAAAAACCAAAGACCAAGTCTGAATAACAGTTTCTACCCTGTTGCTATTAGGGCACTGAATGCCACCTAATCGCCTACAATGCAGCAGTGCAATAGACGCCATCTTGTACAATAGTGTTTCATGTGCAATTAAGGTCTTACGTTGAATGTTTGTGTTCTACCTTTTCTAAATTTATATTTAGACACCGCAGGGACTGCACCCAATTTTGTTGCATTTCTTACAAGGACAATAAAGGGTCCTATTCTTCACACATCTCCAAGAGCATCAGGCTTTTAAAAAGCTTAGTTATTTCCAAGTGATTCTAATAATTAGATTAAGCCAACAGGGACCCCACCCCATACAGTAACTGTTGCAATGACCAATTACAGGTCAGATGGCCCTTGCCATTATTAGGAGCCATAGAAGGAATCTGGCCATGGAAAGAGCATTAACTTTCACACCCTATCCCCATGATCCTCCGAGCTCCAAAATCCACCAGGCTTTCAAGAACCTTCAAGCCATTCTGGGAATGATCAGCAAATCAAACTAGGACCCCACCTCCAACAGTACCTGTAGCAATGACCAATTCCAGGTCAAATGGCCCTTGCTCTACTACTGGAAGAGGTGGTGCCACAGTATACACCTCAGCCTCCACTTGCACATCCTGGCTTCCCGAGTAGGTGCACTGGAAGAATAACCTGAGGAGAGAAACACCACATCATAGCAGGTAGAGCACGTTTAGGGTTAGAGGAAGCAGGTTCAGAAGCCTTACTTGTAGACACTGTCCCTGGTGATGGAGCCCATTGGACCACTCCTCACAGTGATGGCAGCAGACATGGTGTTCTGGTAGGTCACATTGCCACCAGCCAGCTGAATCAAATGACAAATCACAGCTATCCATGAAGTTGGGAGTTACATTTGTAGGTCACCAGCAAGACACTGTCTACTGAATGGTCAAACAACTTTGATTATTCTGTCCTAGTAAAAGGCGAGGAGTTTTGTCCTCCTTTTCTGAATTAGAGCCAACAGGTCTAATATAAACATGAATACCCAGCAATCACTAGCTATGGAGTCCCCTGCTTCTAGACATCCCCCCAGATGGAGTCTCACCTGAACTGTGCTGCCACAGGCACTGACTGGAAACTGGTACATGACAAAGCTGGACAGGCTGGTCACAGGGCTACAGCTGGGGGAACTGCTGTCCACCAACTGGATGGACCCAAGATCCAGGGGAGGAAGGGTCACCTTCTGAGACACCACCACCACAAACTGGCCATCCAGGGTGCACTGCACAGTCACTGGCCAAAGCAAAACACAAGCATGATTATTCATAACTTGCTCACTCACCCCCCCAAACCACTCACCATCATTGGCATAGTAGCATGGACTGGTGCTGCTGCTCGAATCATAGCAACAGTTGTTGGCTTCACAGTCTGCTTGAGTGATGGATGAAGACCCTCCACAAGGGATTTTCTCACTGGCTGAGACTGCACATCTCTCAGCAACATTGCTTACAGCATCAAGAACAGGTTGCTCTTCTGTGAAGGATCACATTTAGAAGATGGGAGAGACACTCGGGGTACCAACCCAGAAGAGAAGCATACCTAGTTTAGAGCACGTGAACGTTTTCCAATTAGAGGGACGTCCAAAGGCAATAACCAAGACAAACTGGGAACGCTAAAGAGACAGACAGAGGAGAGACTCAAACCACATTACAAGATTCGCCGTTGATCGCAGTTTTTAATTCAAGCCATGTAAGCGTCAGCGATACTCACCTGCTGAGTCACGTAACCATACCGGGAAGAATAGGGCACAGTTAGTGTGGTGCGGCCATACTTTACACGGAGGACGATTCCTGGGAGATCTTTGGTCACCTTTACCACTCCTCCTCTCGTCTCTGAGAATACAAATATATACGTGAGCAACACTTACTTGAAGACGCAGACATGGAGAAGTCCCAGTGGTCGAGACCACGTCGCACTCACTCTGAATAAAAACAGTCGGAGAGCCTACAAATGACAGCGTCATCGTCATGGTAGCGTCACATTTCTTAGTCACAAACACGTCCCCTGACACAAGTTGAGCAGCAGACATGCATAAGACCAGCCAAGAAACACACCCGCAATACAAACGCGCCATGATGTGAATGCAGGAAACATGAACACAATATGCCTGAGAGCCCGCGCGGGTTTAAATCATCGGCGGCGGCGGCGGCTCACGTGACTCGTTAGTGAGAAGGCGCGGGAAATCAGCGGCACTCCATATGCTTGTGCGGCTTTATTGAGCAATCAGCACGTCACTGCATCGGACTGATCCGTCCAAATGAAGACCGTGTAGAAGTGACCGCTCTGCGGGGCGACGTGTCTGTTAATTTAATAAGGGAAATCAGGAAATATCAGGGGAGGAAAGTTAAAGAGAGATGTGACAACTACGAGTATTTCTAAAGAGAGGCTTTGTAAAGTTTGGGAATGACCCGTTAAGTAAGTACTAATAAATAAATCAAAAGAAAGAGGGTCTCACTGAAGGTCTTTAAAAATCATAAAAACGTGTTAATATTTTTGAATTTTCGAAACTAAATGAGTAGAAATTAGATCAGCGGTATTGTTTTAATTGAAATTCCTTGCTGAAATGGTCTCCATATAGCACCTTTTGACAAAAAAATTGAACTAAAGCAGTGTATGAGCACGATACGTTTAACTTTTTTAAACAACTATTTCCCAATTTCCTTTTTCTCTCTTCATTTTTAGCACCTCATTTTAGCGCTTTATTATTAGAGATGAGTTTCCCGACAACGGCGAATCCTAGCGATTAACGGGCAAATTTATGATGCACCTCGTTAATGTATGCAGTCGCGCACCAGTGCGCCACCGTGCTGTGAATCCAGTTATTAAGATACTGTCATTAACTGTGGGGAATAAAGGGGATTTTCTGAGATTTATTTTACTTTAGATGGTGTTCAGACCCCTCTGGCTATCGTTTAAATTTTACCCCTGGTGAAGTGCGGACTTCTCTTTGCTGTTTCGCCCCATTTTGTTTCTCACACACAACGGCACCGCGATGTCATCGGAAAATATATTAGGCGGCTCATCTTTTCAAAAGTGTAAGTTTCTTTTTACTGATGCGTGTGTCTGTCATTTCTTTTGCGGTTTTCCATGAAACAGTCCGTTTCCGACTTTATTATTTTCTTATTCGGTTATTTAATTGCGATGTAGCGTTTACCTTATGCAATTTTGACAAGTTAATTTATTTCCACTAATGGGCTAATAATGGAAACATTTGTCAATCAACGACTTTGCACTGGAGTATAGCATTAGAGGGGTCCTGGGATAAAAAAAAAAAAAAAAAAAAAATTGGAACCCATAAGAAAAATAAATAATATATTTTCAAACATTTATTGGAATTGAGGTATAATACACCGAGTGTAGAGTTTCTTTGAAATAAGCTCGTCAAATATTTTGTGTAAGAGGCTGACACGAGTCATGATTTTTTTATTTATTTTTTTTTATTTGAGTGGGCACCTCAAGACAAGTGGACAGCAGTGGTGGCAAGTAACGAAGTACAATTATAATTGTTTCTCTTTTTTCTGTAATTTTATTTAGAAGATGTATCTGCAGAAACGTTTTACTTTTATTCCACTACATTTTATAGCACATGTCTCAACCTTCCACTCAGTTACATTTCTACTGGCGATGTATTTTTACAGTCGCACGAGTAGTTCCTTCTTTCTGTAGGACTTCTTTTAGTGCTTCGTGGGTGTTCAAAATTCCCTGCTTTATGCTGAACCTGGTCAAGACACGCCCACAAGACAACTGCGCATGCACGGCGCTGTGTTCCTGATTTGTAACGCCCTCACAGTCTCTACCTGCTTGTTTGCTTGTTTCCAGTTATAGTTTGCTGTTACCTTTTGTAACTGTGTGTTGTGCGTTACTGACAAAGTAAGTTGTTTCTTTTCTGCAGCGTTCATTGTAACGTAATATTTTAGCTAAAGTTGCAACTTATGTTGATGATCCGCGCAAGTATAAAAAAGCGCTATTATGGCTATGTTTGCTATTTGCCAATGAACATATTGTTAAGTTTGCGCACTGTTGACCTTAAGGGAGAGATGCGTTGTACTTTACCACACTCCCGTGGGGTATTTTCCGTACGTCGCTTAAATCATCCGAGATTAGATGCCACATCTTGGAAGAGTTGATGCCGGTGAAAGTCATCCGGGATAAGTCGGTTTTTCAAACGCAGCCGTGTAGTAGATTAGTTTAGCTGGATATAATCATCCGAGATGATTGCGCCCGCCCGCGCTGAGTGAAAAGCCCATATATATTGAGTCTAGAAAACATGATCAGCAAGTCTTTGATAGGCTGCAACGAAATGACGAAAGAACGGGCGCATTTTTTTTCACACAAGCTGTGCGTGCGTGCGTTACTCGAAAGATTTCAAGATTTAATATGCACAAGGGGTAACACTACAAAAGCAGCCCAAACCAGAAAAGACGGCTAGCAAAAAGTGGCCGACAAATTAAACGCGTGTGCATTGTACTTACTGAAAGCAGCGTTTCATTTCCTATGTGTCAGATTAATTATTATTATTTAATATGTCATAATTCCAGATCAAACGTGAGCACAAGGAGAACATGGGAACAGGTTAAAGTGAAGTACAAGAATATACTTCAAACTGGTAAATATTACTATTTAAAGAATTATTGACATGAATCATATAGAATATAATATAAAAAAAAACATTAATTTTAAAGCTAATAAGAAGGCAGACAAGCAAAAAACAGGCGGAGGTCCACGCGGTCCAGACCTAACCCCTGAAGAAGAGTTGGCTCTCCAGCAAAATGCCCATCGCCCTGTTTCTGAGGGCATTCCAGTGGGAAGCTCCTCCTCAGAACCAGTGGCAGGATGCAGTGGTCACTTCATTTAAGGTAGAGGATGGTCATTGCATATATTTGTCCTCAATGTGTGCCATAGGTATGTTCCTATATAGCCCTCTTTTATTTGTTAGGTCAGTTGCAGTGAATGTCATATCCCTAGAACTTGTGTCTGACCAACGAGATATTGACGAAGGACAAATATTTGATGAAGACACTGTGTCTGAATATTCATCAGGAGGACAGATACATTTTCCAAATAATGTTTGATCAAACTCCACTCTGATCAGTCCCATGTGCCCCAATCACATTTGGAAATCCTGGGTAATGAGAATGTTAGGCAGATCGTGAGATTCTTTACGGAACTGTGGGTGTTTTTGCCTGTGTACCTGCAATGGCATGAAACGCCTCTTTTATTGTCTGCACACGCAGGTGTACAGGAAACACTATGAAAACCCGAAGGAAATATTTCAGAGCCAAACGGACTTTACGAATTGCCTGGCAAACTGCACTTTTAGATAAATTTTCCGCATCGTCTACAGTGTATAAAAAAGTGCCGCTTGCAAAAAAACTCAAAGCAATGCATACTGTCTGTGTGGTTGTGAGAGCCGACTTCGCCGAGTTTGGCTTCGAATATAAAGTGCTAATAAATCTTTGAGGTACAATATTCCCCCTGGCTATGTAATTCTTTTGAAAAGAATTTCCGGCAATAAAGGGTCTTGCCGATCGTGCAAAACCCTCTCGGTATGAAATTCTCTTCTTATAATTTGCGCACCGATATCAATTGGTCGCTCATTCATGAACGGTGAAGCCACGACTGAATGAATTCCATGCACAGACACTGATAAAGTGTGTCAGCCAATCAGCAGGTTTGTGGATTTGGATCTGCTGCTATGACAACACATCCAGCAAGAGTTTAGAAAAATCGACAGATCCAGGATCAGGTCAAATCGTGAACAATTACATCCGGCTAAACGAGTAATCCACGTATGAAAAATACCCCCCAGAACCCAGTTGTTCAAAAGTAATCCAATGGGATTTGGGATAACAGATTGGATTGAATCCTGAAAAGGGGTTGTTCAAAGGGAAAAGAAGGATTCTGGAATCAGATCAGATCACCTAATCCAATCTCAGTTTTAATCAGGATCAAACGGTCTTTTGTGTTGTTCAAAAGTGTGTGTATGAATTGGGACACGTGGTCCCAAAAATCAGGATAATCCTGATCCCAACACAGAGGTGGATTCAGTGTGGATTTCTGGCACACAATAAAATAAAACTTGAAAATTGATCAAAAAAGCTATGTTTGCCGGTGATGTATACATCTATTTATATT
>JANRMT010062807.1:8232115-8245561 GCA_026402145.1 Polypterus bichir lapradei
ACTTGCATCATACTCAGAGTCTGACAAGTCAGAGTCCTATTCAACAAAATTACATAAAACGTCCATGGAGTATTTTGTTTTACACAATCGCTTTGGTCTCTCGCCAGATTTCAGTACCATTTTAGAAGTTCATTCGTAAATGTGAGTTTTGTTGCAGTTTACAGCTGATTTGCTGTCCTCTGCTCCTGAATTTTCACAAAAGTCGACATCAGCCCTGAAAGAGTTAATATATGACATGCCTTATGGAAACAGTAGGATTTCAGCAGTGGCATTAATTTTATTGGATTAACAGAAAAGATGCATCATAACAGAATTAGACAGGTGCATAAATGTGAGCACCCCAACAGAGATATGACATCAATACTCAGTTGAGCCTGCTTTTGCCTCCAGACGCTGTCCTCCTATAGCCTGTGATGAGTGTCTGGATTCTGGATGGAGGTATTTCTGACCATTCTTCATACAAAATCTCTCCAGTTCAGTTCAATTTGATGGACAGCCTGCTTCAAATCATCCCATAGATTATCAATGATATTCAAGTCAGGGTCTGTGACGGCCATTCCAGAACATTGTACTTCTCCCTCTCCATGAATGCCTTTGTAGATTTCAAACTGTGTTTTGGGTCATTGTCTTGTTGGAATATCCAACCCCTGCGTAACTTCAACTTTGTGACTGATGCTTGAATATTATCCTGAAGAATTTGTTGCTATTGGGTTGAATTCATCCGACCCTCGACTTTAACAAGGGCCCCAGTCCCTGAACTGGCCACACAGCCCCACAGCATGATGGAACCTCCACCAAATTTGACAGGAGGTAGCAGGTGTTTTTCTTGGAATGCGGTGTTCTTCTTCTGTCATGCAAAGCACTTTTTGTTCTGACCAAATAACTCCATTTTTGTCTCATCAGTCCAAAGCACTTTGTTTTAAAATGAATCTGGCTTGTCTAAATGAGTATTTGCATACAACAAGTGACTCTGTTTGTGGTGTGAGTGCAGAAAGGGCTTCTTTCTCATCACCCTGCCATACAGATGTTCTTTGTGCAAATTGAGCTGAATTGTAGAACGATGTACAGATACACCATCTGCAGCGAGATGTTCTTGCAGGTCTTTGGAGGTGATCTGTGTGTTGTCTATCTATCTATCTATCTATCTATCTATCTATCTATCTATCTATCTATCTATCTATCTATCTATCTATCTATCTATCTATTGTATAGTGTCTGTCATATCTATCTATCTATCTATCTATCTATCTATCTAGGTATCATATAGTGCCTTTCACATCTGCAGCCGCCAATGTATAAGGCGAAGTCAGGCACGGGTAAGACGCGTGTCAAAGAAATCTCACAGTCCAAAAGTTCGTTTTAAAATATTTAGTGAAAGTTAAAAGCAAATAATCCACACAAGAATAAAAAGAAAAATAGTTACACACGTAGAATAAAGGCAAAAAAAAAAAAAGGAAAAAATGTATCTTCTATAGACTTTTCTTAAGAAGCTTTGGTTATTTCTGTACTTAAAGATTATTTATTTCTTCTTCTGTATGCTTTTAACATACGGTTCAACACTTAAATCTTTTATTTTACGAGTTACTTCACACTCAAAAGGCCCGTAGGCCGTTGGCACATAGACATGTACCCAGGCACGGTCACGTGCGTAAGCACGAACGTGAGCACAAACAAGGACGCGGTTAAAAAAACGTATGCCTCTATACCTTACACAAGGCGAGGCTAGACTCTAACTGGAGAACATTGTTAGCTCAAAACTGTTAAAAAATGACAGGCAAATACCAACTCAATTCTATTCACGGGGGTTATAGGAACCTCCCATATTTTATGCATTATCATCTAGTAAATATTCATACATTTTATAGAACTAGGAAAATGGCTCTTACAACATCTATCTATCTACTGTAAATATGCAGCCATTTTTGTAAAGCACACATACATTTGCAGCCGTTGGCACTGGGCACAGACTGGAGAGACTGGCATACAGTCCTCGAAACACCAAAGTGAAACAAGTAGCATTGAAGTATTGTATAATAATAGTGATTTTTTTTTTTATTCATTTTTGAGCTTCCCAGACACCCTACAGGTAGAATATCTCACAAAACAATTTTTCCCATTAAAACAGAAAATCCAGGGCCGAAAGGGTTAAGTTCCCATAAGGACCGAAGGGCTGCCCCCAAAAGGGACATCCGACATCGTCTTGTGCTCTTCGTCTGGTCTGCAGGTGAAAGAGGAGAAGATCGCGGTCTTGTCACCCCGCTTCAGGTGGGATTTCTCTCTCTCTACCTCATTGGAGCTTTGAGGGCTGGGGTGCGACAACAGGGATGTTAAGTTAGTTGGATTAATGGAGGCTTTATCTGTGCTGCTGCCCACTTGGAGCACTTCAGACCCCTCCGTTCAACAATTTCTGGTTGAACACTCCCAATATGTTGAAGTCAGGACTTCATTTATGACACAGTACTAATCTCTCTTCTTTCTTGTCCTAGAGAGGCGTCAAGGAAGGTCTCGGACGAGGACATCATGGAGCCAAGCTTAGTTTGCGTCAAGGAAGAGGGCTGTGAGTGGAGGGCGGTCCATTTGACGCCAGGGGGTCTCTACGTGAAGGTGGAGGACGGCGAAGAGCACATCTCTGCCTTTGAAGAGGATGCACTGAGAGCCCTGAAACGAGAGGATTATGCGCAGGTACCAATCAGCCTGGACGCCCTGAGCCAAACGGTGGATTTTTTCAAGGAAGATGCGCCCGTGCAGAATGTTTTAATTTCCCAAGCGTCTCCGGGACGGCGGGCAGAGGTGACGTCTTTGGGGTCGGCTGACGGGGAAGAGGTTTGTCCTCCACGTGATTTTGGTGAACTACCAGAATTTGAGGGTGAATTCACAGAGGGATCACACTGTAGAAAGGAACTGAAAAGGAGGCAGTTATCTACAAGCTGGTGTGAGACATGTAAGTGATGTGATTATGAGCACCGAACATAGCAGATAAAAAGAGGGGCTGGCAGTCCTCAGAATAAGTAAAAGCCAGAGCACAGCGACCAGTTTGTCTGAATTAAAGCAAAGAAGAGTAGGCAACGTGAGACTGAGATCCAATTAAAGGAAGCATGTAGTTGAGATTATTGCTGCTTAAGATGCTTCAAGCATGCTTTGAAACTAGGGGGGGGCAATTACTTTTTCACATGGAGGCCATTGGACAACTTTGTTCAATGAATAAAGAAAGTCCTGATTTAAAAACTGTACTTTGTGTTCACTCAGGTTGCCCTTTTACTAATACTGTGTTTTATATAAAGGGCTCAGGTCATTTGTTGCACAAAATACAGTAGAGCAGGGGAAGAGTTTCTCACAGAATTGTACAAAAGGATCATTTAAAAACAAAAAAAAAAATAAATAAATAAATAAATCTATAGCCTGGCTGCGGACTTCAAAGGCGGGTTTCCCTGGTCTGCATGGCCCAAAATGGGGCTTTTAAAGTACTTAAAAATATCATTCAGAGAAGAGAGTGACTGTAAACATTTTGCCTTACAAAAATAAATATATGGAGGTAGAGGTCTGCGATACGGTGTGCATATTTGTAGCTGGAAATCCAGAAAGGCAGCAAATGAATCGTTCATCTTTAAATAGATTTTTATTCCTCAGCTTTCGAATTCCTACCAAGAATCATCATCAGAGGAAAATGATTAGACGTACAGGAATCCAAGGCAATACACAGCAAATAAGGAGGAGAGTAGATAGATAAATAGAATTTAATTTTAGTGAAATAGGCAGGATTAGATAGATAGATATGAAAGGCACTATATGATAGATAGATAGAATTTAATTTTAGTGCAATAGGCAGGATTAGATAGATAGATATGAAACGGACGGACGGAAGGATAGATAGAAATACTTTATATATTGTTATTACATTTCCCCTTGGGGATTAATAATCACAATTATTACCACAATCCATTTCCACGAAAAGCCTTTTTCACATGAGACAAGAAAAGTAAAACAGGATGTATGTAGAAATACCATCACCTCCTAGTCCACAAAGCGAAAAGACTAACGTCCGAGACACAATGCAGCTACCCAGATTACGTTCTGGTCCTTCAATCTGACAAGCTTTGAAATGTCTATCTAAAGGAAACACAGTGCTGTGAAAAACTCTTTACTCCCTTAATAATATCTTTTTTAAAGCAAGTGGCTTCTTGTCTTTAGTCAAAATGTAATACTAGATAAAGAGAGCCAGTAGAAATATAGAATTTGTAATGTTTTCTTAACATATTCCCTAAAGTTATCCAATACCTGTGAGAAAAAGAAATTGCCCCCTTGAATTGACATTTTATTTACAGCCAGCCCATCTGAATGAAAGCCTTCTTAAATATGCTTCCCCTCACCATGAGTGAAGTCCTCATCACATAAACACAGGGTCCACATCAAAGGTTATGTTATCACAAACAGACTCTTACTGCTTTTATTTCTTTGAAATGCATTTCAACAGAACCTTGTGTCTGTCTTAACAGCTTTACACGATCAGGACTGCGTCTACTCATCTGAGTTTGATGGAACTACGCTTCAGTGCCACCCTGACGAGCAGAGACGCAATGAAACTATGAAGACATTTGAAGCGAAGAGTTTTCCACGGGGCTCTCTATCTGTTGTTAAAGTTACCAACTCGGTCGGTATTCACGGAGCGATGCCCAATACAACTCCAGTGACTTTGTACATATGTCAGGAGTGTGGCAGAGGCTTTAAAACCAAATCTAATTGTAAAAAGCATCAGAGCATTCATTTGGGAGAGAAGCCGTTTTGCTGTTCTGAATGTGGGAAAAGATTCTCACGAATAAGTAATCTGCAAAGGCATACAAAAGTTCACACTGGAGAAAAGCCTCACTGCTGCTCTGAATGTGGCAAACAGTTCTCTCGAATCAGCCATCTTCAGAGTCACGCAAGAATACATACGGGAGAGAAACCTCATTGCTGTCCTGCATGTGGCAAGCGATTCTCACGATTAAGCCATCTTCAGGGTCACTTGAGAATTCACACTGGCGAGAAGCCTTACTGCTGCACTGAATGTGGGAAACGATTCTCTGAAATGAGTAATCTTAAGAGCCATTCAAGAACTCACACAGGAGAAAAGCCATATGGCTGTTCTGAATGTGGCAAACAGTTTTCAGGACTGAGAAATCTTAAGAACCATACAAGAATTCACACCGGAGAAAAACCTTACTGTTGTTCTGAATGTGGCAAACGGTTTTCACGAATAAGTAATCTTCAGAGCCACAGGAGAATTCACACAGGAGAGAAACCTCATCGCTGTGGTGAGTGTGGCAAACGGTTCTCAGAAATCAGTAGCCTTCAGAGACACATGAGTGTCCATACCGGAGAAAAGCCTCATTGCTGTTCTGAATGTGGCAAAAAATTCTCACGCATAAGCCATCTCCAAAGACACACAAGGATCCACACTGGAGAAAAACCTCACTTCTGTTCACAGTGTGGAAAACAATTCTCTGAATTAAGCAGTCTCCGGCTTCACATGAGAATTCACTCAGGAGAGGATCCGCATCACTGTGCCGAGTGCGGCAAACAGTTCTCACAGCTGCGTTACCTTCAGAGACACCAACAAGTTCACACCGGAGAGAAGCCCCATTTTTGTCCAGAATGTGGCAAAAGATTCTCCCAAACCAGCCATCTTAAAAGACACACTCAGATTCACACTGGAGAAAAACCCCACTTTTGTTTTGAGTGTGGCAAGCGATTCTCACAAGTAAGCCATCTGCGAAGGCACACTCAGATCCATTTGGGCGAGAAACCCTACTGCTGCTCTCAGTGTGGCAAACGATTCTCACAAATGAGCAGCCTGGAGAAACACAAGATGTTACACTTAAGGAAAGTTGTGGGATTTACGGAGTCGTAACCAACACACAACGTTCACAATGGAGAGCACGAGTGTCTGAGCCCAGGCCTGTCCATGTCATTGTTTGGATAATGGACTTTTAGGACATGTTTGTGTAGGTTCCTTGTACTGCCTCTTTATTCTGAATCTGAATAATGCAGTGAGTTGGACGTACAGATTTGAACAATTCTCATGGAAACCCTCACAATCTTGTAGAGCTCCACCTACTAAATTCTTAATGAGCACCTTTGTTGGTGTGAGATATGGCCGGCCAGTCATCCCGGCCAATACCCTCAGGCCGCCAGGTGGCGCCATCCCTGCATCATGGAGGGGGCCATAAATTCCAGCAGGGACTCATGGGAATTGGAGTCTTCCAGTGCAACCCTGCTGGATAACATGGGGGCCACCAGGAGACGCTGCAGGGAGGCCCAGAGACATTGCTGTTCACTACAATCCAGAAGTACGTCATAGTCATGGGGATGGAATGACCGACGTATCTCAGGGATGAAGAAAAGAGGACTTTTTATCTAACCCGGAAGTGATGGGGAATCATGAGCTGAGCTGGGAGGAAGGGTGGCAACGCGTCTGGGAGAGCGGAGGATTGATGATTGTTATTGGTGATTGTTTATTTGTGAGCATTGTGGAGAGGAGGCTGCTTTATGCACTGTATTATTATCCATCCACCCATCCATTCTCCAACCCGTTGAATCCGAACACAGGGTCACGGGGGTCTGTATTATTATAATAAATGCAAACTTTGGACTTTTACCTGGTGTCTGACGTTTGATCCGAGGGTTCAAGGGGACGACAGTGCCCCATCTGTCACATTGGTTTCTAAAATTATTTCTGTCTGTGGTATGACAACATTACCATTATGGAAAAGAGTAAAAACGGTAGACTACACCGCGTTCCAAATCATTATGCAAATGGTATTTTTCTCTGATTTTCCTAAATAGTCAATGCAAGTGGCAGTCAGCATAATTTTTGAGTCATCAACCATTAGAGTATAATTCAAATGTTACTGAACAAACCTCCTAATGATAACGGTATGTTTTTCAAAAATAAAAAAACTTCAAATGCACTGTTCCAAATGATTACGCACAGCAGAGTTTCAACACATTTTATAAGTTGTAAAGAACTGAAAATGGTCATTTGTCAAATCTGCAGCATTAGGAGGTCATATTTACTGAAATCAAAAGCTCTTTCAATCAAAAATGTCTTAACAGGTCCAGTTCCAAATTCACGTAGGACCCCTTATTTGATAGCAGCTTCACAATTCTTGCATCCATTGAACTTGTGAGTTTTTGGAGAGTCTCTGCTTGAATTTCTTTGCAGGATGTCAGAATGGCCTCCCAGAGCTGCTCTTTGCATGTAAACTGCCTCCCACCTTCGTAGATCTTTTGCTTGAGGAGGCTCCAAAGGTTCTCAATAGGATTGAGGATGGGGGCCACACCGTGTGTTTCTCTTCTTTTGTGCAGCCAGTGATGCAGAGGTATTTATTCCTTGCAACATGAGATGGTGCATTGTCATGCATGAAGATGACTTTGTTACGGAAAGCACGGTTCTTCCTTTTGTACCATGGAAGAAAGTGGTCAGTCAGAAACTCCACGTACTTTTCTGAGGTCATTTTCACACCTTCAGGGGCCGACCAGCGCTCTCTCCCCCCCATGATTCCGGCCCAAAACGTGACTCCGCCACCTCCTTGATGAGGCCGTCTACCAACAACTCCACCGTTCCATCCAGGGTTGCACGGCACTCATCTGTCAACACAACTGTTTGAAAATTAGTCTTCATGTAGTTCTGGGCCCACTGCAGCCGTTTCTGCTTGCTTAGAAGTTTTATGCATAACTGCAATCCTCTGGAGAATCCTGCTCCTTGATGTTCGCGAGACTCCAGAGGCACCAGCCACTTCAAATACCTGTTTGTTGCTTTGTAATGGCATTTTAGCAGCTGCTCTCTTAATCTGATGTATTTGTCTGGCAGAAACCTTCCTCATTTTGCCGTTATCTGCACGAACCCATGTGTGCTCCAAGTCAGCCACAAATCTTTTAACAGTACGATGATCACGCTTCAGTTTTCATGAAATATCTAAGGTTGTCATACCTTGTCCAAGGCATTCAACTATTTCACGCTTTTCGGCAGCAGAGAGATCTTTTTTTCTTTCCCATATTGCTTGAAAATGCTGGTCTGCTTAATAATGTGGAACGTCCTTCTTCAGTAGTTTTTTCCTTTAATTGGGCTCACCTGGCAAACAAATTATCACAGGTGTCCGAGATTGATCAAAAGAGCCCCGAGACACAATACCATCCATGAGTTTAATCGAAAAACGAAATATTTCAACTTTATGACACTTAAATACAATTTGCATAATAATTTGTGTATGCTGACTGCGTGTCTCCGAGGCAAAAATGCTGCACAACACCAGCCTCCGCATTTGGTCAGGCTGAAGGGAAGGATTGCAGTGGGGTGACGGATCAGACGAAGGTGGGACTGGTGTGTGTGCGCAGAAGTGCCACTGCCCTCAGAGTTCTGAAGATAAAGAGCAGGTCGTTATGTTAGTTCTTCAGTTTAGCAAGCTTTGAAATTCTGTGTAAGCGGTTTACAGCGTGGTGAAAATCGCTTTGTTACCTACCTGATATCCTTTATTTATTTATTTTTTTTTATTTTAGTTACAGGGCCCCTAAACTGTGGAGTGGTCTGCCTGCTACTATAAGAGATCCCCCTTCAGTCTCAGCTTTCAGAAAACTCACGACTTCAGTTTAGCACACCCTGCCTAGAGCTGCTGATTAACTGTACAGACTGCATCTCTGTTGTTAGTCATTAGCACTTAAATATAAGTAACAGGACAGTTATAATTTGTTACTAACCCTCACCTATTCTGTTTCTCTTCTCGGTACTCAAATGTGGCACTTGGTGCCCACGGCCCAACTGCCAAGTTGTTTTGCCTGCCTAAGGTGAAGTCATCCCTGATGGAGGATCGCAGGAATCGTGGAGTAGAGGGGTCCTTTCATCGGATTAGCGCTATTTCAGCTATGGAATGGCCAAATGGGGGAGGCAGCTTGATGGATGAGGTCTCCAGGACTCTAAACAAATCCAAATCATATTAAGTGATATCATCTACTGTTAAAGTCTACTACGTACTTCTAAAATTTGTATTTTTATACTGTATTGAGGATTTGTTCTGTTCTGTGTGTTGTATTGTATTGACCCCGTTCTTTTTGACACCCACTGTACACCCAACCTACCTGGAAAGGGGTCTCTCTTTGAACTGCCTTTCCCCGAGGTTTCTTCCATTTTTTTTCCTACTGGGAGTTTTTTCTTGTCTTCTTAGAGAGTCAAGGCTGGGGGGCTGGCAAGAGGCAGGGCCTGTTAAAGCCCATTGCGGCACTCCTTGTGTGATTTTGGGCTATACAACAAATAAATTGTATTTTTTTCTCAATGAATGGATAGATAGATAGATACTTTATTAATCCCAAAGGGAAATTCACATAATCCAGCAGCAGTATACTGATACAAAAAACAATATAAAATTAAATTGTAATAAAAATGAAAAAAAAAAAAATGTTAGCATTTACTCCCCCGGGTGGAATTGAAGAGTCGCATAGTGTGGGGGAGGAACGATCTCCTCAGTCTGTCAGTGTTTCAAGTGTTTAGTCTAATAAAGAGAACGAAAAGAAACACACAACATCATTTCCAAATTTATATTTGTTATATTTTATGAAGTAATCCAGCACCTGTGAAAAAGTCATTGCCCCCTCCGTTAATCCCTTTAACAGCTGACCAATGTTCATTGACAATTCGGCTTTTCTTACAGCCAGCCCCGTTGAATCTTAACCTCCCCATATATTGTTTCTCATGTTGAGTAAAGTCTTTATCACAAGAACAAAAGCAAACCGCCACAATCAAAGGAATTTCAAGAAGAGGTGAGCAAAAAAGTAATTGAAAGTAAGCTGTGTCTGGTATTGAACAAGATTAGCATTAGAGCTACCATAAAACTGAACGTCTGATTTAATGGGCTGGGGATGCTTTGAATACTTGACGTGATTGAAGGAGCCATGGATTCTGCACTTTGCCTAAATCTCTCTATTATAATAAAAAAAAAAAATCCTGGAAAGAAAAAGCAGGGCGACGAGATGTGATCTTCTCGGAAGTTCTCAGAAGACACTTAAAAGACCCGCAAGACGTTTTTTTTTTAATGCTGGCAATGTTTAATCTTTGGGATATGTTTTAGGCTCCTTTTACTGTTGGATGTACAGATTTAAGCCAAGCTCATGAAGACCTCAGAATGTCTTAGACCACCAACTACGAAAATTTACTGCAATTCTTTGAAATAATAAACCAGAAAAACACAGCTAGTTATATGTCAATAAGACTGTCACACGTGCCATCGATGAGCATACCACCTTTAAGTACACTGCAAAAAGTATAACATCCATTCAATTTAAAATAATTAAGGTAACGATTCACACTTAATATTTTCAATCTGAAACAACATAATTCTTTTTATCTTATTGAACCCACAATTTTTAATTTGAGGCAAATCATTTAGAGTGATTGGGTGCAATTCACTTGTTTTGTACTGAAGTAAATCTATTTTTTTAAGTTGTTACAATTTAAAATGGTTTATTGGTCTTAACCTCTTTTTATGCTATTAGAAATATGAACATAACACTTTCCAATGCTGTACTTTTTACATTTATTTAAAAATCGAGTGCAAATACACAAGCATTTCGCAGTGTAAATCTTAAATATACAACAAAAAAACTATTAAACATTTCTACAGCTTTCTTGAAAGTATGTTTTATTACAAATTCTTATACTTAAAACTAACAGGGTTACTTATCAGAAATCCTTCATTATAAAAGTCTGCTGCTGAAAATGACCATGTGCCTCATGTATAAACGGTGCGTACGCACAGAAATGTTGCGTAAGAACTTTTCCACGTTCAAATCGCGATGTATAAAACCTACACTTGGCTTAAAGCCACGCACTTTTCCACGGTACCTCATACCTTGTCGTACGCAAGTTCTCCGCTCGGTTTTGCAGACTGGCGGCACCCAGCGTCAAAGCAGTGCTACTGTTCCTGTGTGGTTACTCCTTATTTTCCTGACGCGGCTTTATATTAATACACTGAAACTAACCGCATATTGTTTATTAGTTTAACGCATCTGATTGTAATTAACTTGTAACAATATAATGATCCAGGGAACAGCCATAGTATTCCAAATACCATAACTGCTTTAGCGTTGTTACTCTCACTGCACCTTCTTCTTCTTCTTTCAGCTGCTTCCGTTAGGGGTTGCCACAGCGGATCATCTTTTTCCATATTACTCTCACTGCACCACTTGGAGTATTTATATCACTGTATCTGAGTGTGAATCACAGCAGCAGCTGATCGGAAAGAGAATTATCATTATACAGCTTCAAAGACACGCTGTCTCAGCCATGGCAAAATGTTTCAATGCCTTTCCTGTACGGACCTCGCGGTTCAGAAACAGTTTCATCACAAGAACTATAAATGCACTCAATCAATTGCTCCAGTAGAACTGTCTGGACTTATAAGTACAATCACCCTACTGTAAACTTGCACTACAGTTATAATATCGCACAACCTGAGCCACTTTACAAAGCGTGTATTTACATATGATGACGATATCATTTTTAAGATGAAATACAGCAAAATATGTTTATTATATTATACAGATAAAACTTTAACTTGATTTAAATAATCTATATTCTTCACTGGGACTGTCGTGAAGGATAGAATAATTAAACATGTACTACGAAGATATTTCAATGTTCCTTAAACGTTTTGAAGAATCGGCGCTAAGCTTACAGATGGCTTAACGTCTATTACAGAGCTGATTGTGTGGCGATTGGGTATTTAGAGAAAGAAAAGCAAGGACTGCAGTGTCGGCTACGCCAATATATATTGAATATAAAACAGAAAGAGAAAATAACGACACAGCTAAAAACGCAGCAACAAATTTCGGCTAAAGTTAAACGCTTGTGTCCTGAGCACGAGGCGGCTATGCAGTGTCTGCAACGGACCTGGTCATCCACCGTGCATAAGATACCATATTGACATTGGCGGGCGAAGGAGCCACCGATTCTTCCTCTGCCCAGTGCCACCGTGAGTCTAGAGCTGCCAATGAGTACTGCTGCAATAAATTATTTCATCGAAGGTCGTACACAATCACTGCGCCGTGAAAGCCATGTTTAATAAGGTGCTTTAACTCCTATCATCATAAAAATGATATCACGTATACATCTCAGTATTTTAGTTATTCAGAGAGCTGTAATATCACGAATGTAATGGATTCTGTGTCCTGTCAGAGGAAGAGAAAGCCGGTTTAAGAAGCACGTAGTGATTCACACACATTGAGCACATAGAAGATCAAATACACAACAAAGCATTTAACGTGCTACTTTAATTACGATGTGATTTTAAGATGAAGTTTATGATATTCTGCATTAATGACAAAATAAACTACATGATTAAAGTGTAAATTTCGAGATTGAAGTTGACATTTCGTGCTTTTTCCCCACTGTGTGCCTTTTTCCTCTGTACCCTAATAAGCTTTCAAATGACACTCAGACGGTTGGGCTACAACTCACCTTTTCACGGCGACTTTGATATCTGAGCTTTCAAGTTTCTCCAACACGCTATGTCACTCGATCAACTTCCTTTTGTTGATTATACCACAGTTTATTTGAACAAATAGTATGTTTTTTCTGTGCCTTCACTTGGTATTCGCTGAAATTCTTATATTTTCCCCCGTGCTTTTCTCATTGTCTTTTCACAGAAGGCTAAGCTTAAGGGCGATTTATATTGATTTGCATATTCAAAGAGGCGTAATTCTGGGAGGAGTTGGGGCGTTACATAAAGCGCGTGCACGAGCGTTACTTTTCACGCTGATCGGGATTTATGTAGCGGAAGAACGTGGAAGTTGGAGTACGCACAGATTCCTGCATCTGGATTTTTCTGTGCTTAAGCACATTTCGGCTTTTGTGTTTACGTCATGTTATAGTGCGAATTCTACGCACGGCGTTATGCATGAGGCCCCAGAATTGTATATCCACGTCCACTCCACTCGGGAAAGTCTTCTTCATTCTGGCAGTTGGAAAGTCAGCACACTGGAAAGTTCGACCGGAAGAAAATAGAAACAGTTGCTCAAACACAGCACATGGACAACCTAAAATATTACGTTAACTGAAATAGGATTTTTATGTTGATTCCCTCCACCATAACTTACTTTGGTACAAACATTTTTTTTTTTTTACTTTGATTGAGATCTGAAACCAAATATTTTAAGGCCACAACAATAAATGACTAACCTGTGTGCTGGGGTGGAAGCATAAAGATGAAAGACGCCTCACGCCTGGACAAACTTGTTAAGAAGGCAGGCTCTATTGTAGGCGTAAAGTTGGACAGTTTAACATCTATGGCAGAGCGACGGGCATTAAGCAAACTCCTGTCAATCATGAATAATCCACTGCATCCACTGAACAGTGTCATCTCCAGGCAGAGGAGTAGCTTCAGTGACAGACTGAGGAGATCGTTCCTCCCCCACACTATG